>CM077164.1:111264404-111530712 GCA_039583875.1 Platanthera guangdongensis
AAAAAAAATAAACAAAAAATTTCTATGTTCCAAAAATTTTAAAAAAATTTAATATTAATCAAATTTTTTATCAATTTAATTAAAAAAAAGACGAAATTAAAAATTTTTTCAACAAAAATTAAGTCAAAAAAAAACATAATTCTTTAATAATTTTGAATCGGCGAAATTAACCAAGTCCATGAAAAATTCGTCGAGTATACTCTACAAATCTGGAGTTCACTCAGCGCTCTTAACGCCAAAGCAGTCTCACTCGATGCTTAGACTTAACTCAGTGACTTTTACTTCACTCAACACCTTCACTCAACGCCTCGCTGAGTTAATTTGATGCCCCTGATTTTCGATGTTATTTTTATTCCTGTAGTGGCATAATTTTGACGTCAGTGCGTTACGTCGACACGGATTCGGCATGTTCCGTGGTTAGAGTGTGGTTTTTGCTCTTTGAGTTTTCAGTGTGGCTGAGTTTAGCCTGTTTGTAAGATTCTCTTACGAGTCAGGTCTGTTTGGTGACTCAGTTGGGGCCTTTTTGGGAATACTTTTGTTTTGGCTTCGGGAGGTGTTTGCCCTAGTTTGGTTTGTCGGATTTGTGTTTTGACTTCGCCGTTAGGTTCGTAGCATCGATTTTTAGCTACGATGCGAATTTCATTAAATTCCAAGATCATTTGGTTTTCACGTCATTTAACGTTGTTTAATTAATAATATAAATATTATATTATTATTATTGTTGGGTCCATTGCCCTCAATGTCCTAGATTTGAGTGAAGTCAATCTTGTCAATGATATACATAAAAGTATTTGATGTCCTAGTAACAATGATAGGATAGTTTTCCTAAGTGGCTATGTCAGGTAAATACTTTCCTAGGATGTGGAAAGACAGAAAACTATCTAAGTCCACAGGCGTTGAGTGAAGGTCATTCACTCAACGTCAGATGACTCATAGCACTGAGTGAAGCCTATACAGTCAAAGCCATGAAGTGGCAAGCTGAGAAAGTGGCCAAGTGCATAGGCGTTGAGTGAAGTCAACTCACTCAATGTCATACAATTCGACAAACTCAGAACCCAGTACGACGAACTCTGAGCTCAGCTCGACGAAAAATGAAATCTCAGTTTGACGAACTCAGAGTTCAGCTCGACGAATGTAAAAACAATCAATGCATTTGAAAACTATGAATGTGTTGACTAAATCTCAAAGTCAGTGTTGTTTCTTAGACATAGAAATTGGCTAAGTCCAAATACATTGAGTGTAATTCATTCACTTAACGCAAGATAACAGAAGAAAATCTAGCTAATGCAGAAAGCATTGACTGAGGCGTGGTCACTCAACACTCTCAATGCCGTGATGCATAAATGATCAAGGCAGAAAGCATTGAGTGAGTCATGGTCACTCAACGCTCTCAACGCTTAAGATGCTGAAGAAGCAAAAATGGTTAAGGCTGAAAGCGTTGAGTGAGGCATGCTCACTCAATGCTCTCAACGCCTAAATAACTGAAAGTATGGCTAAGGCACATGGCGTTGAGTGATGTGTGCTCACTCAACGCTCTCAACTTCAGACATGTAGAAAAGGCTGCCAAAATGATTAAGGTAAAAAAGCGTTGAGTAATGCTTGCTCACTAAACACTGTCAACGCCTAGATAGACAGAATTATCTAAGTACCTTGGCATTGAGTGAAGCTCATTCACTTAACGCCTATTCTACTGATGCTCGATTTTGGCTAAGTCCACACGTGCTGACGTCAGCAAGATCTGCAAAATCGATAAAGTCAACTTATGTCAAATCAAGTACAGAGAAGCTACAGAACACGACAAACTCTGCCATAAAGCTATTGTGCGCCTTCTCCCTTGAAGCAAGATGCGGCTGGATGCCGCAAGCGGGGCCTAATGACTTCTAAGAGTCATTGATCGGCGAACTACAAAAGGAAGGCATGGGCAAGACGACAACAACTTTTCAGGCTTATCATTTTCAAAAAAAGGTTGTGGCTGGACTTCATCTTCCTCACCATTACTGCGTGAAAAAGCTTGAAGTCTTCCTGTAGAAAAGTTCAGTTAGTTGTGTACCTTCTACATTGACACAAACAAGATCAGAAGGCTTTCCTTCTGAGGGAGTAGCGGAGAAAAGGAAGAAATCTCTGCAGATCAAGTTGCTTCTCAGCTCAGCAAAATCTAAACTAAAGATCAATTCTCTAAAGCTAAAAAGAAGAAAGAAGAAAGTGGCTGACTGATGAGTCCAGATATTACACTGATTTTTGAACTCATCTGGGCCAGTTTTATCATCTTAGCACTGCACTTGAGAGCTATAACTGCTTATATTTGCTTACTTGCCTATTTCATGATTAAGTGCACTTTAGACCCGTTTTCTGTGTGCTTTAGATATTTCTGTATTTCCTTTTGTTTTACTTGTTTTCTCGCTGTGTCTTGAGAATGTGGTGTGTACTTTTGGTGGCGTATCTGCCTCTTCTGCTAGTGCATGGGTCGTGTGCGTGCTCCGAAACCACTCGAGAGGCCCCGACGATACAGGAACACTGTGCACGATCACTGGACTCACTGCGCACGACCACTGTTCGTGCGCCACTGATCATGCGCATTACATTATCTTTTTCCCCAGTTCTGTCTTGACGATCGCACGATCACTGGATTCATTGCGCACGACCATCGGTCGTGCGCCACTGATCTTGCACATATCTGCCGATGTTTCTGTCCAAGTTGCAGGTTTAATTGGAAATTGTGCACGATCATCGACTGACAGTGCACACGACCACTGGTCGTGTGCCACTGGTCGTGCGCTCTACTTATTCTGCCTCCATATTTAAGGTCCTGCTCCGCGACTTAGGGCAACGCTGGTCATTTCTGCGATCGGAAAGTGCACGGGAAGTGCCGTTCTACTTCTCCAGCTGCTCACTCCATCCACCTCCATCTTCATCCGGAGTCCGTAGCCGGTGATTCCGAAGCTTTCCAAACCCTCCGACGAAGCTCCCGACCATTGATGACCTCAACTCCACGCTTTCCATCGGAGTTGGAGAAGAAGACGACCTAGATAACGGACTCAAAGGCCTTCGACGTGACAGCTCGTTGGTACCGGAAGCCTCCTCGGACTGAGGCCGGAAGCGGATTGACAACTCACTATTCTGGCCACGACCTGCAGTGGACCTTCACCCTCTAGTAGCTTACTCCTCTCCCCTTCCTCCGTTGTATGAAATGATTTGATATTGTAATGAACTACATTTTCTACTCTTTATCTAAGTGGATGTTTGTAGTTTTCATTTACTTTTGAGTTGTGTGTTGTGAATGTGCCTCACCCACTCCACATGCACTCCATACCCTTGTTTGACCTGATTGCACTCCACACAAGAACAAACTTCCATCCTATTAGCTTTCTGTCCACTGTCGCAAATCGCCCAACCGGAGTTCGGCATCCCGGCCGATACACTCACGTCACCTTGCGAAGCGGTGCCTTCGACCCGCATAGCCTTAATTAGTTTATTAGATTAAGAGAAACCACAATCTCACAAGCCCCCTTTTTAATCTTTTCTAAGTATAACCATCATAACGATATTTTCTGAACTTTGTGTTTTCGCCGCTCTATGCTAATTGCATTTCTCAAGAGACCGACACTCGGGAATTTATTCCCAAATTTTATTACTTGTGCAACCTGTGCGCTTGCCGATTTCCACGCATCAATTTTTTGGCGCCGTTGTCGGGAAATGCAACTATAGAACGACTCAGGATGATTGAAAATATTGTTATAAGAGTTAGTATTTTTGACTGTTGTTTCCTTGTGTAGTTTGCCGCAGTGAATGCAGAGTTGAGCCACAAGAGATCTTGTAGCCTACAACCCAGAGATCGAACGTACTATCCTAGCGCGAAGACGCGCTGCAGCCATCACTTTAGCCCCAATGAGAGACCAGTTGAATATTGATGTCGGGAACCGAGTTGGAGGGATACCTCCTGGCGACCAAAATGACGACGAAAATGAAGTGAACCCTCCCCAGGTCCGCACCATGAGGGATTACACTGCACCTACCGTCGGGAGCATATACCCTGGTTTCGGACCTGCTATCACCAACCAACAGTTCGAGATTAAACTAGCTATCCTGAATATCATTCGGAACAACACTCAATTCTCAGGAATGGCCACTGAAGACGCCCATCTTCACCTGACAGAATTCTCCGAAATTTGCGCCACATTCTGCTACGCTAGAATCCCGAACGAAACAGTCAAGCTCCGCCTCTTCCCTTTTTCACTAAGGGACAAAGCCAAGACATGGCTTCACTCCCTCCCACCCGGAATAGACACCACCTGGGAGGCTTTGACCACAAAATTCCTATCTAAGTTCCACCCGGTAGATCAGATCGTGAGCATGAGGCGAGCAATAGACAACTTCCGGAAAGCCGATCAAGAAAGTTTAGCTGAAGTTTGGGAGCATTTCAACGAGCTACTGAGTAAGTGCCCTAACCATGGATTCCAAAAGTGGAACCTCGTCGAAAGTTTCTACTTTGCTATTGAACCCCACCACCGAGCCATGATCGATGCCGCCTCCGGAGGAACAATCATGAACCTTGCTCCAAATGATGCTCTGGGAATCTTACAAGACACCGCCACCCACAATGCTTACTGGACCGCTGGAAGAAACATCCCACGAAGCACAAGCGGAGTATTTGCCGTGGATATCCCCAAGCCTGCCGCCGCCGCCCTAGTGATGGCAATCTCATGACAAGGTTGCGGAAGCACCGACCACCACAGCTTTGAATGCCTAGGAGTCGAGGTACCAGACGAATCTTCTTTTCTGAATGAGTCAGTTAATTGTGTAGCAAATCAAAATAGGGGAGTGCCTTACGGAAACACATACAACCCGGGGGTGAGAAACCACCCCAACCTTTCTTGGAATCCAAATGCATCTGGCCAAAGATGGCAACCGGGGCAGCATCAAACGATGTGTATGCCTCCGGAAGCCCACCGCGGCCGCCTCTACCAAATTATTCCCAAGCCCCCCCCCCCCCGACATTAAAAAAAGTTCTTTGGAAGAGATGTTCGAGAAATTCGTTGAAATTTCCCATACTAACATGACAAATCAAGCCGCCTCGATGCGCAAACTGGAGGCACAATTGGGCTAATTGGCCCAAGTGGTCTCCGAGCGCACCCAAGGCATCTTACCTAGTAACACCGAAAAGAACCCCCATGAATAAGGTAAAAGCCTTGGGGAGGAAAATTTGGGAAAAAACAACGAACTCGTCATCAATTGTAAAATAAACAACTTCGAAACCCCAGCATTATGCGACTACGGGGCGTCCAACAACATCCTCACCCTGCAAGATGTTGCGAAGATGCACCTACAAGTCGACACTGAAAACCGAAAGTCGCGTATCTTAGCGAATGGCAATTTGGTTGACACCAAGGGAGGTGTTTGGGAAGTCGAAATCGAGATCAACGGAAAAAGTATAACCACTGACTTCCAGGTTTTGTGACCAAGGGAAAATAACTCTATTCCTATATTAGGAGTCCCATTCCTGACGGCCAGCGGCGCATCCCTCGACTTTTCCAAAGGACGCATCACTTGGCCGGTCGAAGATTACGCCCACGATAACACATCCATACATCCCTCTCCCATACAAAATAACAATTTTCTGAGTGTCACAGATGCCAAGATAGATTCAGGACTCCCAACATTGGAAGAAGCACATCCGGAAGAGAAGACAAAGAAAGGACTCTCCCAGGAGATAGATGAGAATCAAGAGCTATTGGTCGAAGAAGAGATCGAGTGCGCCAAAGCCACGACTGCCTTTCTACCTCCCGCCAACTCTATTTTTGTGCATGGCGAACCGAGTTTTATCCGGGAGAAATCCCTATACACTTATTTGTATAACGCTGCTGATAACTCTGTTAAGCGATCTGTAGCTTGGGAGATCCGGTCATCGTCACGGTACCGGACAGGACGCCACCAACCACAAAAATAGGAAAACTCACAGACTACATCCATTGGAAGTCTCCCACGGTGGAGAAACCGAAAGAGGCAAAGCGTTTACGCGATGAGCGCTACGCTGCCTTTCAGCGCGAGGAAGAGCGCAATCAGAGTAAGGGGAAACCCCCTTCCCCCAACGCAAAAAGACAATCTGCCGTCCCCTCGCACCCCATCAGAGAGACTTACCACAAATCCGCTTATAGCTGATTGCAATACCATCATTCCACTTACCCTCCTCTTTCCGTTTTCTCGCTGCGTATGGAACTCTAGATCGCTATATTTTATTTCTTACTTTTCAAACTTCAAAGAACTCTTTATTATAACTGCTAATACAAGTATTTGGTCCACCTTAAGGACGGTAAACAAAAGGGATTTCGGGAGACAACCCATGTTGGACCATTTGGTCCTATGCTGTGTTTTGAGCTCTTTTTCTATATATATGTGTGTGTCTATCTTTTGTTTTGCGTACGTATTTAAATCGCATGTGCAAGAATTTTTGAGGCGCGACAACTTGGCCGCACTTGGATATCTCGTCGTACGACCGGTATGCTCAATTTTGAGCATGGGTACTTCTTCACCTAGCCCTTTATTTTTATTTACATGTTTTACTTTTTCGTATTGTCATATTCTAGTCTGGTGGTGGAGTTTCCTGTGATCACTACACAACACAGTTTATGGCATACTAGTCTGCATTTATTTATTTCATGATCACGAATTGCACACACTGAATCACCCACATGAGTGCGCACTTAACTATGCGCGCGGCTCAGAGCAAATGTATTACTTTTGTGTAAACTCTAAAAAGTGGTGCTGACTTAGGATTTTGGGATATAGTAGTTCGAAACTCATGCAGTGCTCCTAATCGAGTACTCATGATTTACATAGAAATGGTATATGATTAATTTTTCTTCATGCTCGTAGACTTAAATTTATTCTGCAAAAGTAAATTTTGTTTGTGCTACTTAAAATTATAGAATCTGGAGTAATCGAACGGTAGAGTAGAGATGAGTGTAGCCGTCACTAGACTCGTATTGCTCGAGTCGGGGGGAAGGATTGTCTTTTTCAGGGACTGAGAACTTGCCCCAAGCTACTCTCGAAGCATTGGTGCCCGGTTAGTCGAGTGTGAGCATGAGGTAGACCATCATTTTGGCTAGTTTGAGCCTTTTTGTACCAAGTCCTAGCAGCTGACCCTTGCAAGCCAAATCTGCGCATACCCTCCTTTTGTTTCAGCTCCACCTATATTCACCATAGCCTAAAAGCCGTCGCAACCAAAACCTTGAGCTTGATCGATTTCAAAAATTTGATATGTTGTGATATTTGGGATTCATGTGATGTGGAGATGAATTCATGAATTGCTAATTTTTAGATTTCGGGATTGCTGAATGAAAAAGAAGAAAAAAAGAAAAAGATGAAAAAAAAGAAAAAAATGAAAATTTAAAATTATTATAAGGAGAATTGCAATCCCCATCTTGTGTGTTAGTTTTTGGTCGGGATAGGCCGTGTACATACCCGGTTTTCAAGCCAAGTATGGGGGTGTGTCACACATGCATTTCTTAGTGGTTGTTTGGGTTTAGTTCTTGTTCGCTCTGATGGCGCGGCCCCTCCTCCACCGGTTGAAGACGATGCTGATGATGCTGTTGATGATCCGGTTGCTAAGGCCATACGACTCAAGGACGTGAGACGGCACGATGACGCTAACGGACGGCTACGCTACAAACTCCGCCCGCGCCGTGCTACCGCCACGGCAACGCCTTAGTTTTATTTATTTCCTTTTCGTGCACTTTATTTTATAATTGGAATATAAAATTATCCTATGCTTATGTGATAATTTTATATTCATTGCATGTGTTGTTGTATTTTCAATTTGAACTATTTTAGTTTTGGTGTACAATTAGCCATTCGGATGGATGAGATTAAATCTCCATCATGAAGGCTAAGGCTTATTTGTAACTCCTATTAGCCATTCAGATGGATGAGATTAAATCTCCATCATGAAGGGCTAAGACTTATTTGTAACTCCTATTTAAAGGAGGCTATCATGAAGAGTTAAAGAAATTGGAAAAGAAACCTAAAAAAACCCCCTTGTGGAAATTTCGGTCACCATGGAGAAGTCCATAGCCACCCCCTCCCCTTTGGTGTGAAGCCAAGCCTTGCCTCCTCCATCCCCATTCGGTGCGACTCCGGCGTGGCTTCCTTCGGTGCGACTCCTTGGAAGAAGGTTGCAAACCATTCGGTGCGACGCCAGTGGATCCGTGGAGAGAGTGATTCTCCCACAGTTATCTCGTGTGAACGTTTTTCGGTTGGGTAATCTCTTTCCCCTCCCTTGTGTGATTTCTTCTCTTTAGTTGTGGTGGATTTCGCTCATCGTTTTCTCCGGATCTTTAATTTAATCGCTGCAAGTTTTGAATCAAAATCGCCGTTGCAAGGCTTTTATTTCCGGATCGGGTGGATCCTATTTGCTTGAGCGGATCTTGGCCTATAGCCTTGGTCTTGCTCTCAAAAAGGAGTGGCAACCTTTGTGTTTTCTTGGGGAATAATCCGACTCAAATTTCCGATCGTTGTTTTCGAGTCGACCATTCCTCCTTTGTTGTTTGTGCTGCATTTTGTGACGAGGAAATATTGTGGCGATAGGTGCTGTGTAGGTGCGGTAGATCTACGACGTGTTGTGCGTAGGGAGAGCGTTAGCTTCACGGAGATATCCGTTTTCGGATAACCCTACATCAATTTGGTATCAGAGGCGGTCGTTTCAACTCCCACGTTGAAAACATCCTCTCTGCATTCCTTGTTGGTCGATCGGATCTAAAAAAAATCAAAAAAATTATTTCTGTGGTCTGCCAATAGGGGGCTGAAATCTTTATTTTTCAGCAAAATTTCAAAAAACAAAATTTTTAACGATCTACGTGTTATTCACATTGGGAATATATAAAAATATCTTATTTTCAATATAGCTACAGCCCTAGGAAAATTCATCTTGCCCGGGGCCTCCCAAACCTGAATGTGCACAAGGCTAGGAACGGAGTACGCAACCCCGTCTACGTCTAGTATGGCTGCGAACGAGCATGGTGATCCCAACACCGCGGCTATAGAGGGTCTTCGTGCTGAAATGGCTGAGCTTAGGAACGTCTTAGCCCAGATCCTACAAAACCAAGCTAGGCCACCCCCGCCACCCGTTAATGTTGACCGGCCCAACTGACACCAACATAACTCTGATTCGGATTCTGATGGGGACTCCCCACGGGTGCCCCCTAGGGGACACCGCCCCGAGCGAGACTTTGACATTACTAGGGCCATTAAGATAAATGCCCCCACGTATGATGGCATGGGAGACCCCCAAATCTTCCTTAACTGGACTGTGGATATGGAGTGTTACTTCGAGTGGCACAACCTGACGGATCCCCAAAAGGTCCAAGTTGCCCGGATGAAGTTAACAGGTCGTGCAAAGACGTTCTGGCTGAATGAGGAGCGAAGATTAGGAACCGGACACGGAGCCCCCCTTATAGGTTGGCCAGTAATGAAGAACCTGTTGACCGATCAGTACGTTCCCGCGTACCATCGGACACAGATGTTCGATGAGCTTGCCACTCTGCGGTAGGGCTCAAGCTCGGTAGCTGAATATATGAGTGAACTTAAGGACTGAATGGTGCGATGTGACCTTAGGGAGATCCCCGAAGTCACTTTATCTAGATTTCGAAAGGGCCTTAACCCCGATATCCAAAGGAAGCTCTTGCGATATGGGCATACGGACTTGAACATGACTTTCAATGCCGCCTTGGACATTGAAAAACACCTAGCCTCTAAGGCTCACTCCCGTTACGCTCATGCGAAGAACAAGTCCACCACTGGGGCATCTTCTTCCACATATCCTGATAAGGGAAAGTTTAAATCTACCGAGTCGAAGTCAATCGTGATCACCGCTAGGAACTCCAAGAACCCTGCGAGTGAGCGTGTCCCTATCGGGAAGGTTAGCAAGACTAACACCACTTATTACTCTTGCGGCATTCAAGGCCACTATGCCTATGAATGCCCAACAAAGACAAAAACAATAGCCTTATTAGAGCCAACTACTGACCCTGACGATTACGTATACGAGGCCGCAGAGGAGAGTGACCCCGAAGGAGTCCCTAGTGACTTAGAGGACGATCACCCCCTTATGGTGATGCGTTGTATTTTGACCACTCCTCGTCCATTAGATGATTGGAAGAGGACGAGCATATTTTCTCTGATTTTTAAGAGTGGCGAGAAGCTTTGCAAGCTGATTATTGATAGTGGTAGCTACGTGAATGTCATATCTGAGAACGCCGTAGCACGTATGTCCTTGGTCACAGAACCACACCCGACCCCATACCAGGTCGCTTGGATCAACAAGATCTCTGTACCCGTTACCAAGCGATGCCTGGTCCCACTCTCATTCAAATCCTACATTGATGAGGTGTGGTGTGATGTCCTTCCGATGGACACTTTCCATGTGTTGTTAGGCCGCCCTTGGCTATACGACCATGATGTTACACATTTTGGTAGAGCCAACACTTATGAGTTCAAATTCAATGGCAAAACCATCACTTTGAAGCCGACCATCCCAAAGGAGCCCGTAGTCTTGGCTAAGGACACCACTATCCCGGTAGAACGGAAAACGTTGAATCTCGTTGGTAGGAAAGAGTTTGAGAGAGATCCGTTCTTTGATGGAATTATGTATGCGCTAGTCCTCTTAAGTGCGAAGCCCGATTCTAGCATTTTGGATGAGCTACCTAGTGAGTTACGAGTACTGTTGGAAGAGTATAGGGACGTGTACCCGGATGAATTGCCGCCCACGTTACCCCCGCTTAGGAATATCCAGCATGCGATAGATCTCATCCCGGGGTCTTCCTTGCCAAATCAGCCCCATTATCGACTCCACCCCGCGGCTCACCTAGAGTTGCAGTCTCAGATCGAGGGCTTGCTAGCGAAGGGTTTTATTCGGACTAGTATGAGTCCATGTGCTGTACCAGCCCTACTTGCCCCCAAGAAGGATGGTACATGGAGGATGTGCGTTGATAGCCGGGCTATCAACAAATTCACCATCAAGTATAGGTTCCCCATTCCCCGCCTAGATGATTTGTTGGATGTCTTGTCTGGAGCCACCGTGTTCTCCAAATTAGATCTTCAGAGTGGCTATCACCAGATTAGGATACGAGAGGGCGATGAGTGGAATACGACATTTAAGTCGAAGGATGAGTATGCCACGTGTCCTGACTTCCAGGACTTCTATCTTTCTGCCCAGGATAGCTCCCCCACGACGATATCTGCCTACGTCATCAAGGACGGTTACCTGTTTAGGAACGGGAAACTATGTATTCCACAGTCATCGTTACGACTACATATCATATGGGAGTTGCATAGCGGAGGGTTGAGTGGCCACTTCGGTAGAGATAAGACCATTACGTTAGTAGAGGACAAATTCTATTGGCCAAAACTTAAGGTTATGGTGGGACAGGTAGTGAGTAGCTGCCGCACGTGCCAGGTGTCTAAGGGTAGTAAAACCAACGTAGGATTATATACACCCTTGCCTATTCCTTCCATGCCTTAGGTCGACGTTAGTATGGATTTTGTATTAGGCCTTCCCGTTACCCTACGCCGTCATGACTCAATTTTTGTAGTTGTGGATAGGTTTTCAAAGATGGCTTATTTCATCCCGTGCAGTAGGACGAATGATGCGTCTCACGTCGCTAAACTTTATTTTAAAGAAGTCGTTAGTCACCGTGGAGTGCCAAAGACCATAGTATCGGATAGGGACGTAAAATTCACTAGTTATTTTTGGAAGACTCTTTGGATATTATTGGGAACAAAATTATTGTTTTCCTCTGCCTATCATCCCCAAACTGATGGGCAGACGGAAGTGGTTAATCGGAGCTTAGGAAATTTGTTACGATGCCTCGTGAGTGATCACAAGAGCACTTGGGATCTTCTCCTTCCCCATGCCCAATTAGCCTACAATAATTCCAAGAATCGGTCTACGGGTCTGTCTCCAAATGAGATTGTCCACGGGTATAAGGCTCCTGTGCCGCTTGACTTGGTGCCGCTGCCCCCAACGTACAAGGCAAGTCAGTTTGCACAATCCTTCGCCCAGCACATCCATGATTTACACGCACGTATACGGGACACCTTGACTACGCAATACGACTCTTATCAAGCACACACTAATTTACATAGGAGAGTATCAGACTTCAAAATTGGTGATCTAGTTTTAGTCCGTTTGGTTCCCGAACGCTTGCCAACTGGCACCGTTAAAAAGTTAGCACCAAAGCGTGCCGGCCCTTTTCGGATTATTAAAAAGCTAGGTGACAACGCTTTCGTTTTGGACTTGCCTGCTGATTGGGGTATCTCCCCCATTTTTAATGTTTCAGATTTAACGATGTTTGTGTCACCACCACAAGAGTTGATTTCTTTGTCGTCTTCTTCTCCCACTAAAAATTCTCATGGGTTGGGGAGTGGTAGTACGGATGATCTCTCTCTTTCGGTCCCCACAGGTATATCATCGGATGGTAAGTTGTCTTCTTTCCTGCGTACTGCTAATATGTTCCCCAGGTTTCCACGGACGTTCTCCACTCCAGAGATGATACTTGATGCTGAGCCTGTTACCACTGCTGATGGTGACACCCACCGCTTTCTCATCCGTTGGCGTGATCGGCCCCCTTCGGATGACTCTTGGGTACTCGAGACGGAGCTGCAGAGTTTGGATGCCGCTCTCCTTCACCGCTATCGCTTAGACCACGCAACGGAGATGCGTGCATTTGAGCGGGGGAGGATTGATGGCGCGGCCCCTCCTCCACCGGTTGAAGACGATGCTGATGATGCTGTTGATGATCCGGTTGCTAAGGCCATACGACTCAAGGACGTGAGGCGGCACGATGACGCTAACGGACGGCTACGCTACAACCTCCGCCCGCGCCGTGCTACCGCCACGGCAACGCCTTAGTTTTATTTATTTCCTTTTCGTGCACTTTATTTTATAATTGGAATATAAAATTATCCTATGCTTATGTGATAATTTTATATTCATTGCATGTGTTGTTGTATTTTTAATTTGAACTATTTTAGTTTTGGTGTGCAATTAGCCATTCGGATGGATGAGATTAAATCTCCATCATGAAGGGCTAAGGCTTATTTGTAACTCCTATTAGCCATTCGGATGGATGAGATTAAATCTCCATCATGAAGGGCTAAGACTTATTTGTAACTCCTATTTAAAGGAGGCTATCATGAAGAGTTAAAGCAATTGGAAAAGAAACCTAAAAAAACCCCCTTGTGGAAATTTCGGCCACCATGGAGAAGTCCATAGCCACCCCCTCCCCTTTGGTGTGAAGCCAAGCCTTGCCTCCTCCATCCCCGTTCGGTGCGACTCCGGCGTGGCTTCCTTCGGTGCGACTCCTTGGAAGAAGGTTGCAAACCATTCGGTGCGACGCCGATGGATCCGTGGAGAGAGTGATTCTCCCACAGTTATCTCGTGTGAACGTTTTCCGGTTGGGTAATCTCTTTCCCCTCCCTTGTGTGATTTCTTCTCTTTAGTTGTGGTGGATTTCGCTCATCGTTTTCTCCGGATCTTTAATTTAATCGTTGCAAGTTTTGAATCAAAATCGCCGTTGCAAGGCTTTTATTTCCGGATCGGGTGGATCCTATTTGCTTGAGCGGATCTTGGCCTATAGCCATGGTCTTGCTCTCAAAAAGGAGTGGCAACCTTTGTGTTTTCTTGGGGAATAATCCGACTCAAATTTCCGATCGTTGTTTTCGAGTCGACCATTCCTCCTTTGTTGTTTGTGCTGCGTTTTGTGACGAGGAAATATTGTGGCGATAGGTGCTGTGTAGGTGCGGTAGATCTACGACGTGTTGTGCGTAGGGAGAGCGTTAGCTTCGCGGAGATCTCCGTTTCCGGATAGCCCTACATCACGCTCGCTTTGGTTACATGTAGCCTCCTTGTTTATCATTGACAACCACACCTTAGACTTAGCCCCATTCAAACCTACAAGTCCTGCTGATTCACATTTGAGTCTACTTAGCATCATGGTGAGAGTGTGAAAGGGCAAACGTATGGTTCCCGACATTGATGGATTTATTTGGAGGTGATCACGAGCCCCGGTCTTGGGCAATGCTCACCTTAGTGGCCTGTCTACTTTCTTCGTACACATGACCGAACGATTCTCCAAAATTCTAATTTTAAGTAGACATAATATTTATTTACCTCTGTCGAATAATTTAAGCTCCGTAATATAATTAAAAAGTTTTTCTATTCTATTTTCTATGCGTATGATGTATTTGATTTCTCGTCCTACTTTATTTTGAAGTTTCTAAGACAGCTAGTTGTTTTTACAGTCTACGGAGTAATGATTTGCGCGGGACGCGCAAATGGACAAGTCTGGGGGTGTGATGAGTCCAAATATTACACTGATATTTTGGACTCATTTGGACCTGTTTTATCGTCTTAGCACTGCACTTGAGAGCTATAACTGCTTATATTTGCTTACTTGCCTATTTCATGATTAAGTGCACTTTAGGCCCGTTTTCTGTGTGCTTTAGATGTTTTTGTATTTCTGTTTGTTTTACTTGTTCTCTCGCCGTGTCTTTGAGAATGTGGTGTGCACGTTTGGTGGCTTATCTGCCTCTTCTGCTGGTGCATGGGTCATGTGCGTGCTCCGGAAATGCTCGGGAGACCCCAACAATACAGGAACACTGTGCACAATCAATGGACTCACTGTGCACGACCACTGGTCGTGTGCCACTGATCGTGCGCATTACATTCTCCTTTTCCCCAATTCTATCTTGATGATCGCATGATCACTAGATTCAGTGTGCATGACCACCGGTCGTGCGCCACTGATCGTGCGCATATCTGCAGATGTTTCTGTCCAAGTTGCAGGTTTAATTGGAAATTATGCACGATCATCGACCGACAGTGCGCACGACCACTGGTCGTACGCCATTGATCATGCACTCTGCTTATTCTTCCTCCGTATTTAAGGGCCTGCTCCGCGATTTAGGGCAACACTGGTCATTTCTGCCATCGGAAAGGGCACGAGAAGTGTCGTTCTACTTCTCCAGCTGCTCCATCCACCTCCACCTTCATCGGGAGTCCGTAGCCGGTGATTCCGAAGCTTTCCAAACCCTCCGGCGAAGCTCCCGGCCATTGATGACCTCAACTCCAAGCTTTCTACCGGAGTTGGAGAAGAAGACGAACTAGAGAACAGACTCAAAGGCCTTCGAGGTGACAGCTCGTTGGTATCAGAAGCCTCCTCAGACTGAGCCCGGAAGCGGATTGACAACTCGCTATTCCGACCACGACTTGCGGTGGACCTTCACCCTCTAGTGGTTTACTCCTCTTCCCCTTCCTCCGTTGTATGGAATGATTTGATATTATAATGAACTACATTTTCTACTCTATATCTAAGTGGAAGTTTATTGTTTTCATTTGCTTTTGAGTTGTGTGTTGTGAATGCGCCTCGCCCACTCCACATCCACTCCATACCCTTGTTTCATCCGATTGCACTCCGCACAAGAACACTTCCATACATTAGCTTTCCGTCCACTCCCCCAACCGAATTTCGGCATCGCGGCCGATACACTCACCTCACCTTGCAAAGCGGTGCCTTCGACCCGCATAGCCGTAATTAGTTTATTAGATCAAGAAACCACAATCTCACAAGCCCCCTTTTTAATCTTTTCTAAGTATAACCCTCATAACGATATTTTCTGAACTGTCGCCGCTCTATGCTAATTGCATTCCTCAAGAGACCGACACTCAGGGATTTATTCCCAAATTTTATTACTTGTGCTACCGGTGCGCTTGCCAATTTCCACGCATCACTGACTCTGTCTAGGGAATGGGGAGAAAGCAAAGCAGTTTACTGATAGATACTTCCAGCTCAAAATCTTTGTAGCTGTAAAGAAAGGTTGAGCTGAGATAACTCAACTCAAGGGGCTGTCACAGAGAAATTTTTCTATGATAGATATAAATTTACTTTATTCCTGTAGGATCCTTTTGGATCTGAGCTGTAGGGCTCTCTAGGCCCGAGGTAGGGCAATATTACCTGAGTTGTAGGAGAGTGAAGCTCTCTGAGTTGTACGATCTAACTGGATCTGAGCTGTAGGTGCCTGGAAGGGCATTAAGATAGGTACCTGTTGGGTACTAAGCTGGAGGAGTGCTGCAACACTCTGAGAGTAGCGCTGTGTGCCTGAAATTATAGGACTGAGAAGCCTGAGCGGTTGGCCTTTGTGTAAGGCTGAGGTAGGTGGCTTGATGGTCACTGAGTGTAGGAATACTGTAGAGTTCTGAGGTAGGACTTGTTGGTTCTGAGGTAGGTGTCCTGAAAAGGATATTGAGTGTAGGAACTTGCTGAAGTTCTGGTTGTAAGGATGAGGGCCTTTGGTGTAAGCTCTGAGGAGCATATTTGGAGAAGTGCCTTGACTAATAAGAAATTGGCAAGATGGGAGGAGAGTGGATGTACCAAAATATTGGGGAACCATTATAAATCTGTGTACTTGCTGTGTTGTTTTTCTTTGTGCAGGTTCTTGAAAGCAAACTACCACCAACACACATAGTGCAAAAGAAAAAATCAAAAAGAACTTAATAACAATCATACAACCTATTCACCCCCCTATGTTGTAAGCTACCTTGAAAATAAAGACTTTTAATTATATTTATAAGTATATATATATATACGAGTAATAACCGAACCCTAGTGTACTATTCATCGTCTTCCCAAACCCGTGCGGCGTTGTTTTTGCGAAAGAAAGAGTTCGACGGACGGGCGGAGATTTCGACAGGCGATTTCAGGAGATTGAGTGGTCGGATTTGACGTTTGAGTAGAGATTTTGAAAGCTCTCGTCGAGGGCTTCGCGATCATGGTAAGCTTTTCCCGATTCCTCGAATTTTATGAGTTAGGGTTTGAGGTTTTGATTTCTTTTCTCCTCCAAACGTTTCAGGAAACATTGCTTAGGGCATTTTACGGCCAAATCCTTGAAGTGGCGTGAGCGAACAGTGTTTCTTTGGAGTATCAAAGCAAGTGGATCTCTTCCCTTGCTTGTTTAATTTCAGTTCTTATCTACCTCTTTTCTTCCTCCCTTAGAGATTAGGAGTAGTGTATAATGAGTATGGAAGAACCTCTAGGTTAGATCTTGATTTTTGGCCAAACCACAAAAACCAGGAAATTGAGATAAGTAAAACTCGGCGTATATCAAGTTAAATTTCGTCGAGTATCGTCGGGTTTAGGTAGGGAATTTTCGTCGAGTAATGGTACGTAGCCTAAGTAGAATTTGACGGGTATCGAGTAGGAATTCGGTGAGTATTGCCGAATTAGTTAAGTTATTTTCGACAAGAATCATAGGTTAGCTTAACGCAGTTCGACGAACATTGCGTTTCCATTCATCGAGTATCGATAGAAAAATCTGGACACGGGCGTGTCAGAGGCTCTGACTGTCGAGTCTGCTAGAGGCGTTGTGTGTCGAGTTTGTTGGAGGCATTGAGTGTCAAGTTTAGTTTGATACGGGCGTGTATTATTGGTCATGGGCGTGTTCACTCTTTTTTCACAGATTCATGACAGGCAGTAGTTTTCCATAGGAGTCAAAGTGACACACCCAGGTCATGGGCGTGACCCAATTGACACGGGCATGTACTTTGAAAATTCAACATTTTCCTGCGAAATTTCTGGAAAACAAAAATAAAGCTAAGTTAGAAGGGAATATAAAAAGAGACATTTTATTGAAGAAAAGTAACTAAAAACAATGAAAATAAACTAAAACGACCTAAATAAAGTACTAAAAAAATACAAATATTTACAACTTATCAAATACCCCCATACTTAAGTTTTTGCTATTCTAGAGTAAAAGAATGAGATAAACTTATAAGGAATTAAAAAAAATCCTAAGTTTAGCTACCGCTTAAATTAATTAAAAGAAAGATCAAAATAAATATCAGGGGTATAAGAGTTAAGTCCTAAATCATGAAAATGATTTAAATAGAGAAAAATTTTTTGGCCAAAAAGACTTCTTGAAGTAACCAAATAGCAAGCAAATATTGTAATCATTAGCTAACAAAAATATATTGGAATTATAGAAACTTTAGTTTATAAGGGTTTAACGAAAATAATACAATTTTTAAAAAAATACTATCAAAAAAAAGTTTATATTAAGTCGAGACTCATTGTATATGACTAAAGGGGTTGTTGTGGTTTATGAAGAGAGCTTTGGTTTTTTAGTGGTGAGGTATATTTTTTCAAACCTCTAAATTTTTTTTTGTTTTGTAAGTGGATGTTTAGGAAAATGAAATCTTATTTTTCATAATATGTAAATTTTTTTTTGGAACAACTTCATATAATCCAATGGATATGTATAAGAGTAATGAATTTTATCCACTTACTCCGTAACATATAATCTTTTAAATATATTTGATGCCTATGTTTACGGAATGAAATTTTATTCTCATTGACATAAGTTCTTTTAAGGATAAAAATTTTATCATGCCAAGTAAGACATGATAAATATGAGGAGAAAGGTATTTTTCAAAAAGAAAAACTAGATTTTAATAGAAAACTTTTCGAGAGCAACTTTGATAAATTGAATGTTCCTGTGTTTCTAAAATCTTGAAGTAAACATAATTGAAGTCTAAGGTTGTTTCTTCTAACATAATACACATGCCTCCATTTTAGATAAATTAGAAGTAGTGCCTAAAACAAGTCCCCTATCTTAAGAAAAAAACATATTAAATTCTTTAAAACTTATCCGCGGATATTTAAATCTATCATTCTCTAATTAATAAACAAAAATTTAATAAAATTCGCTTATAAATAAACTCGCAACAGGATTTTTGGAGAGCAAAAATGGTTAAGAATGGTATATTCGATTTATTTGTTTCATAATAATTTTTTTGGGGATTTTTAGAGTTATCATCTTTTTTTGTATTTTTGATTTTGTATATATATTTTTGAATTATTATCTTTTTTTTGAAGTTTTGATTTTGTATATATTTTTTTGAATTATTATCTTTTTTATTTTTGGAGTTATTACTTTTTTTAATATTTTTTGTTTATTTCTGTAATATATACATACTAAAGGAAGAAAAAGGTGTGAAAAAGAGAAAAACTTTTTGAAATTTTTTTAGTTTTATAAATTTTTTTTTGTGTTTTTTTATATTTTTAAGCAAATATCTACAAGAGAGTAAAGTGGAATTATTTACAAAGATGAGAGAGAAAGGAAGAGGGAAAAGAGAAAAGGATATTTACAAAAATATGTACAAAAGAAGAAAAAAATAATTACAAAAAATATTTACAAAGTAAAACTAAATATTTTTGGAATTTTTTTTATAAATTTTTTTGAAATTTTTGATGATAAAACAAAAATTGTTTTTGGAGTTTTCATTCTATATTTTTTTTATTTTGTTTTCATTTTTTATATTTTTGAAATATTTAGGTGTGCAGAAAAGAAAGCACGAAAATACCCTCATACTTAATTCCAACATTGTCCTCAATATTGTAATGTAAGTATATGGAACAAAAAAGAAAGAAAATGCAATATATATATAAATAAAGTGGGGGGGGGGGGTGTAGAAACTTCCCTGAAACGTGTTCGGGGAGGCTCGTTTAGAAACCCTGTATTGTTAAGAATAAAAACAGCAAAGAGAAAATAAAGAAATAGCGAAAAAGATAAACATGGGGTGCCTCCCAGGAGCACTTTATTTATAATCGTGTACCTTAACTATTTTGACGGGTTTATATTTCGAGGAGGGTTATGATTTCGATATTACCGCCCACATGACCACCCGCTATATATAATTTTAAACGATGATTGTCTACTTTAAATGAGCCTTTTTCTGGGTGGGAGACGAGTACGGTCCAATATGGCCAAACCTCTTCAACTTTGAAGGGAGCGGACCATCGTGATTTTAGTTTACCCGGAAAAAACCTAAGACATGAATTATAAAGAAGGACAAGATCGCTCGGAGAAAATATTTTTTGGGGCTTGATTTTTCGATCATGATAAAACTTAGAACGCTCCTTATAGAACTTATAATTTAAAATGTTTTAAGTTCCCTTTCCTAAATCACCTAAAGGGGGGTGAATAAGTGAGTTGTGCGTCTTTTTGCGGAATAAAAATTTAATGATCTATGCACAAAATAACAACCAAGCAATCACAGAGGACACATAGATTTATAGTGGTTACCCAACCTCGGGTACATCCACTTTCCACTCACCGATCTAGCAAGGCACTAGACTCGACTACTCCACTAATCTCGGATTGAAACCAATCCTACACATCGGAACAACGTTCCTACAACTCGATCCCAAATCTGGATCTACACTCGGAAGATAAAAACTTCCTACAATAACTCAGAGAAAACAACTCCTATAACTCAGAGAAAGATCTCCTACAAGAATAAAATGAAATAATGAATACAAACAGTGATATATTCTCAGATCTGAAATCCTTCTGCCTATCCTTCTTCCTTTTGAACTTTGCGGCTTTATCAGAATTTGTTGAAGAAGAATCAGCAATTTCTGGATCTGAAAATTTCTGGACTCACACAATTAAGTAGAGGATCTGTCGTTGATAATAATCTCGATCTGTGAATTAATCTTCTATGAATCTGTCTGGATCGAAAGCCTTAGGCGATGAAAACGATGATCAACGACTCTTGATTTGGAAATAAAAATCGGATTCAGAAAACTTAGAATTTCTTCTTTTAGTGGCAGCTGAAATTCTTCTTAAAATCTTCTTGTTAAAACTTCTTAGGGTTAGTCGAAATGACAAGACCTTATATAGGATTACCCTAACGGTCATAATCAACATTAATGGTATCCATGTGGATCAATCACGACTTAATGATGTTTGAAATAATTGTCTATCTAGACTTAGCAAATTTCAGAAAAATGGACCAGGGTGTTCTCGAGAAGAAGGTTTTTACTCTAGAACTAATGAATTCTGTTACTCGAGAACAATAAGGAAGTTCTCGAGAAGAAGACTTAGAGAAAAATGATGTGGAGAAAGAAAATAGCGATCTCGGGAAAGAAGTAAATTACTCGAGAAAATTGTTGATTGTTCTCGAGAAGAAATTATTATGTATTCGAGAACAAAAGTCTGTCTCGAGAAATATACTTAGAAAAATATGTGGAGGTGGAAGTCTGCAGTCTTGAGAATGTCAGGAAATACTCGAGAAAAATAATATTTTGTTCTCGAGAAGAAACATTCTGGTTCTCGAGAACAAATAACCATCTCGAGAACAAATAACTAGCTCTCGAGAAAAAATACTCTAACAAATGACTTCTGCATCTCGAGAATAAACTCTAGTCTTCTCGAGAATAACTTTATTCTTCCCAAGAAGAAGACTTAGAAAAATTTATGTCTAGAGAAGAAATATCCCGAGAATAAATGTCATGTATTACTCGAGAACAAAAGCCTTTCTCGAGAACAGCAAGAAGCTTTCTCGAGAACAACTTCTGTTACTTGACATGAAGACAAGTCTTACCCGAGAATAATCATAAGTCCTTCTCGAGTACAAATATAGTACTCGAGAAAAAGACTTAGACTTTTTCTGAAATACTTAAAATCTTCATTCTTCATAAAAATCAACATCCATCGTTTTCTCTTGCCCTTAGTGCTTGAAAAAGAAGTGTGTCCCAATAGAGATGCTACGCATGAGTCAACACCACAGGTCACACAATGAGGTATTACATTGTATGGTCTTGGGTTTGGAGACTCATTATAGACTGACATTGGTCTACACTTAGCAATTAAGTTCTGTAAACTCTTAACAAAAAGAGCATCAAATATAGACTTAATTCATCTTAGTTTAAGGGTGACTTTGTTGAAACTTGTGAAGTGAAAGTGGGTGAATGGAAGGCTTGGGCAACCTATCTGCGCGGACTACGCGGACAGGGTTTGTGGACTGCTAAGTCAGCAGGGATGTTGCAGGCGGTTTGCTCTGCGGCGGCCTGGGCGGTCTGTTCGCGCGGACTACGCAGACAGCATCGGCGGTCTGTCAGGCCGGGGATTACTCAGCAGGCAGTTGGTTCCCAGGAAGTAACCGGGCGGATAGAAATCCTATCAGCGGAGTCCGGTATTAAGCGGACTGATGAACTGGAGCTCGGTAGACCGGTTTGGCAGTTGCCTTGGTCTTGCTCTAGTGAAGCGGCAAGTGGAAGCCGCGGAGATCGCCGGTCAGCGCGGACAGAAACTGGAGGTCGCCCGGTATGGCGGGCTAGATCCAGTGTCCGCCAGTAAGTGCGGACTGGCCCATGTGGCCAGTGGACTGGACTTGTGTGATTTGAACCAAGTCCAGGATGGCCCAGTCCGGGGAGATCGCGCAGTGGAGCACGGGCTGGTTTCTCGGTCCGCCAAGCATAGTAGAAGTGCTGTTGCCTTGTTTGCTAGCTTGGGGAAATACGGACTGGAGAATTGCTTGTTCATGAGCGTGCGGACTGGAGCCAGAGTCTGCTGAGTCCGGTTTAGCCTTGTGATGAGGTTATGGACTCAGGGATGCGGATTGAGGCAGTCAGCAGGGATGCGGACTGGAGAAGTCTGCAGTGCATGCGGACTGGAGTCTGCTGTTAGCAGACTGGATCGGCGTGTCCGCTGAGTCCGGCGGTGCCTTGGATAGAGGCAATGGACTCAGGAGGTGCGGACGGAAGCCGGGTGTCCGCTGAGTCCGGCAGGTTCCTTGATGGCGAGGCTGCGGGCTCGGGGTTTGCGGGCTGATGCCTTGTCCGTAGATTGGCGGACACAGCTGTTGTGGAGTCCGGCTGTGGTGGTCCTGGCTTGTCCTCTGGCGGCAAGGCGGGCTGGATATTGGAGTCCGGCCTTGGAGAAGCTGGGGCGGACTGGCTATCTGCATAGGAGCAGCGAACTGGAATGTGTGTCCGCGGACTGGCGGACACACTTGTTCTTGCTGCGGGATGTGGCGGTGATCCTATCGGCTAGGGCGGTGACCATACTCATCATCGTGCCTATAAATAGGACCCATGTCACATCAGGAGTAACGGAACCTGGACCGAAGTAAGTGAACAGTAATTGAGCTCGCGTAAGTTGCTGCGGTCTGGACTTTGGTGTCCGCGCGGTTTGAGAGTTGACCCGGTTGTGCTGTGCAGGTTGTGCGGATAGCGCTGGAAAGCCAGGACTTGGCTCTGATTGCTGTCAGGGACAGTGCAGACTCTACGGTTAAGCAACAGGCGGTAAACAACAGGTCGCGGATAGCGACCAGGTGGTCTCCTCTTTGGCAACTTGGTTCGGGGTTCAGGAAGTCGCCTGCTTCAGGCGGACTGTTCCATTCGGTGGCGCAGCATGTACGGTCTGGCGGCTAGGCGACCTCGCGGTCAGGCGGCCTGCAGATCGGCGGTGAAGAGCTGGCATTGGAAAAGGTGAGTCCGCGCGGCTTGGGTTGCGGTCTGGCGACCTGGCGGACTGAGCGGACTCCACAGCAGTAGACCGGCGGCTTGGTAGTTGAGTCCGCGCGGCTTGTTTTTGGTTCTTGTCTTTGTAACTGTCTCTACTCTCCCGGTTTGTTGTTTTGGTGAAGCATGTCTCGCATGTATGTCTCGCCTTGTAAAGAAGTTTGCTCTTGATCAATAAAGAAGCTTGTGCTGCATGTGTTGCTGGTTGTTACTGCTTTGTTGAGATAACCCCTGCTAACTCCACGATCCGGGAAAACTTTCAACATTATAAGTGGGCGTATCCTCCTCCGGTTTGTTGAGTTTTCAACAGGGTATCCAAGGGGGCGTCTGCAGTTTGTTGAATTTTAACAGACTTCATACAAATCTGGGCTATTGTGGATGCAATACTCAACAATCTCCTCTTATTTGTAGAAGCCAGAACCCTCTACACTAAGGTGAATTACATTAAGAGAAAAACACATAAAGATACCAATAGCATGAAAATGGAAGAAATGCAATAATATGTAAAAATCAGATCAAAATTAGAAGTTCATATAAGTAGAAAATTGTCCAAGAGAATTAAATTCTATAATTTCAAAAATGAACTTACATCATCTTCAGTTTTCTGAGCCTGTGAATGTTGCTTTCCTTATCTTTCAAGCTTCTCTTGTTGTCTCTTCTAATAACTAAAAGGCTTTGGGACATACTTGGATGGTCTAGGTGGAGCCTTAGGATTATTTCTGCCATGAAATCTATCATAAATCCTTCTCTTAGTGAGTAACTTCTCATATAATTCCCATTCATCTGAACTGTAGTGCAAGCTTCTATTCTCATTGAAGTCAACCACTGACTTTAAAGTTTCAAGAATTAGAGACTTAGAAATAGGGCTCCAAATTTCAGTATATTCTTGGGTTCTCTTCCCTTTATCAGCATCTAGATGTGGAGTAGATCTGCTTGTAGAGGCTCCATCACCATACTTTCTTCTCTTGGCTTTTTGAACTTCTGAAGGATGAGGAGGCAGTCCAGTCTGTTTAGATTCCCATACTTGTTCATAAGCATCTAGAGGGGGACCTTCAAAATAATCTAGAGGAGGTCCATCAAAATATGTTGAAGGTGGTCCTTCAAAATAATCTGGAGGAGGATATAAAGTAGGCCTGTTGACATCTAGATCAGCAAGAGGACGAGCATTGGGATCCATAGCAAATTCTGGGAACAATTGATTGTGCATCCATATGGAAGTTTCATAGGTATACAACTTAGTACTCTTGACTTCTTTGAGGACAGATGTCTGAATTTCTTTTAACTGATCATCCCATTGAGTTTTCATAGTAGCAGCTTATTTTTATAGCAGTTCCTTCACTTTGTCCTCCCCCTTTTTGGCTTCTACAAAGAGGGTGTTAATTATATCTTCTTTAAACTTACCCACTTACTCACAAGTTTTGAAATTTTTTTCATCACCTCTTTTGTCCAGGAGAATATGATTATTGGCAAGAGTAACAGATTGCTCCATGAATGTACCAATGCTGGTAATAGTATGGTCAATGGCTTTGCCACCAATTTGAAGAAGCCTTTTAAACTCATTTGTATTGTCTTGGATTTCAACAAATCCTTGACTCATTTCTTTTTCTAAGGCTGTTACTTTATCAGTTACAATATTTAGAGAACCATCAAAATACTTTCTCTATTCAGCAAGCATAACTTCAATTTTGTGTAGAATTGTACCTTCAGGAAGACTTCTTTTAGAGGAGATGGAGGAGACTGAGCAGGAACAGTCCATGGAAGTATTTCTTCAATTACAATAGTAGAAGTAGAGGCTTTCCTTCTATGGACTGTGCTGATTTCATCTTCATTAAATGTTGGCAGTAAGGTTGAAATCTGAAAATGAAGACTGGGTAGTGTTTGTTCAGCAGTTTCAACTGGGATTTCATCATCTGAATCATAGATTGAGACAACTTCATCAGCATGCATATCTTCAGCAGGAGACTTTGCAGCTGTTGGAGAGGATTCTTGATTTTCTAGAGACTGATCAGGTTCATGTACTAGAGACTGTGCAGGTGTTGGGAATTTTTCTGGTTGAGCAGGAGATGATTGTACTGGAGACTTAGGAGAAGTTGCTGTAGATGGAGGATGATCTTCAGGAATATGGAAAGGATCTTCTTTAGAGGTAAGTTCCTCTATCATCTTATTTATATCATCTTTAGTGGCTAGAATCTCATCTTGATTCTGGGCATCTGTCAGATTGTCAGCATCTGGAAATTCTGATTCAACAATAGGAAATTGTGTATCTGAATGCAGCAAAGTGGAAGAAATAACAGAAAAAGTAGGAGTAGAAGGAAGATCTGTGCAGGAATCTCTTTTGAAGCTAAGTTAGCAGCAGCAGCAGTCACTGAGACAAGAATTTTTGAAGCTGTAGCAGCAGGAATATCTTGAGAAGGTACTGAGGAAGATGGTGCAGGCTCCCCCTCAAAAAAATGAATTAGTTATTTTATGTGAAGGAGGAGATGGGGTCCTATGCACCTCTTCTATTCCCTTTGGAGCTTTGTCTGATTTCTGCAATTTGACCTCCCATCTCTAGATAGAGGTAATGAAGACTTTTTTCATATGATGGAGGGCTGTGCCCTTTTTCATTGGAAAAGCAGCTGCGTTCATTTGATTTAGATATAGAGAAATAATTCTTCCATAGTTGGGGGCACTTAATGCATGCCTTAATGTTTTCAAATAGCATCATTCCCCACTAGAACCGCTTTCTACATATTACAGTTGTCATGAGATCAAAGAACTCTGGAGTAATGTAACTTATGGAACTAGTTTTACACAAGGACTTTTTCGAAGATATCAGCTAATAGCTTGCTTTTTGCATTCATATATTGCCTTCTGATGGTGTTAGAGGACTGAGGAATACCACAGAAGCTATAAGCTCTCTCATAATCACTGCCTATTAAATCATCTTCTATATCTATGACTGGAAATTTTAGAAGTTGAGAAATAGACAGAGTAGACATTTTTACCTTGATACTCTGAACTTTAGACTTAATGATGTTGCCATTCCTCTTAATCTTGGCATTCTTGGAGAATTCTTCTACTTCAAAAGTGAAAATTCTACAAAAATGTTTAAGAATAAATGACAAACCAGCTGTGTCTAGTAGAAGAAGAACATTTCTGAAATCGTCTGATATTTCTGCAATCCCGGAAGAACAGAGCACTCCCAATCCCTAGCTTTGTGGACGAAGCCATTGATGAAGAGAGATCGATCTTCACTGGTCAGCAATTGAGAAAAGTGACTTGTGGCAGACGGTGGAGACGGGGAAGACGAAGTGGCTTTTCTCGAGAAGGGTTTTGAAATCAAGACTAAAAATCTCTTAGATTTATTTCTATTTATATTTACCGCTAATTTTGATGATTTAACATATAAATAATCATTAAAAAATACCCGGACGAAGCGGCTAAGCGTCTGTGTGCCGACATGAAATTTTGACCTTGAAGAAGAAAATGACACCACATTTCTCGAAAAGAAGAATTGTTCTCAAGAGAAAATCCAGTAGCACTCGAGTATAATAAGCCTTTGTCTCGAGTAGAAATTAGCCTTGTTCCTGAGTAGAATACACCTTGTTCTCGAGTAGAGATAAGTTGTTCTCGAGTAGAATACACCTTGTTCTCGAGTAGAGATAAGTTGTTCTCGAGTAGAACACTTCTTCTCTAGAAATAGTTTCCTTGTACTCGAGAAGTGATTTTTCTGTTCTCGAGAGGAATATTGCTGTTCTCGAGTAGAATACTTGTACTTTAGAAATAAAGTCCCGATTCTGAAATTTTCTGATTTTAGAAGTAAAATCAGATCTTGACCTTGCCTTTGTATTTGTCTTCATTCTCCTTCGTCCTTATTGAGCATGCCAAGTTCTATTTTGAAAAATGAGAACTTAGCCTCGTCCAGCGGCTTCGTGAAAATATCTGCAATTTGCCTATCAGTTGGGACATATTGTAGATCTATGTCCCCATGCTCCACATGCTCCCGGATAAAATGGTATCGCAGCTCTATGTTCTTTGTCCGGCTGTGAGAGACTGGATTGTTGGCTATTCCAATCGCACTAGAGAATTCACAAAATAAAGGGATGTATTTGACTTTGAGATTGTAATCTTCTAGTTGGTTCTTTATCCACAGCAATTGAGCACAAAAACTGAGGACAAAAATGTATTTTGACTCGGATGTTGAAATTGTGATACAATTCTACTTTTTGTTGCTCCAAGAAATAAGCCTCCTTCCAAGGAATTGACAAGTCCTGAAAGTGCTCTTTCTATCATCTTTACTAGCTGCAAAGTCTGCATCTGAGAAACCAATTAGTCGCTGTCAATACTTCTTGGGTAGCATAAGCCAAGATTTGGTGTACCTTTAAGGTATCTCAAAATCCACTTTGCAGCAGCATGTTGAGATTCCTTAGAGTTCACTTGAAATCTAGCACACACACATGTTGAGAACATTATGTTCGGTCTACTAGCAGTAAGGTAAAACAAGGATCCAATTATGCTTTTGTACTTGGTTTCATCGAAAGGTTTCCCTTTCTCATCCTTATCCAGAGACATAGTTGAGCCCATTAGAGTCCTCATAGAGGTTGCGTTCTCCATTCCGAATTTCTTAATCAACTCCTTTATGAACTTCATTTGAGAGATGAAATTCCATCTTCAGATTGTTTCACTTGAATTCCTAAGAAATACTTCAGCTCTCCCATACTGCTCATTACGAACTTTCCTTACATAAGTTTGGAAAACGTTTTGCATAGGTTGTGGTCAGTAGAGACAAATCTAATATCATCGACATAGATTTGCACTAGCAAAATCTTGCCTTTTATTTCCCTAAGAAATAATGTCTTATCTATCTTTTCTCTTGTGAACTTGTTCTCAAGAAGAAAGTTAGATAGCGTCTCATACCAAGCTCGAGGAGCATGTTTCAAACCATATAATATTTTAAATAAAAGATAAACATGATCAGGAAAGTTAGAATCAACGAAACTTGGAGGTTATTCCACATACACTTCTTCCTTTATGTCACCATTAAGGAAGGCAGACTTCACATCCATCTGATAGACGGTGAAGCCCTTAAGTGCAACATATGCTAGGAATAACCTAATTGCCTCCAGCCTTGCCACTGGAGCATATGTCTAGTCGAAGTCGATTCCTTCTTCTTGTCGGTATCCTTTGGCGATGAGTCTAACCTTATTCTTTATGATTGTCCCATCCTTGTCCATCTTGTTCCTGTAGACCCATTTTGTCCCGATGACATTCTTACCTTTGGGTCTTGGAACAAGCTTCCAGACTTGACAACGCTTGAACTGATTCAATTCTTCTTCCATTGCCATTACCCATGATGCGTCTGAGTTTGCTTCCTCAAACTTCTTCGGTTCAACCTATGATAGAAAACTCAAAAATAAATTCTCATTAGCTGTACCTCTACGAGTTCTGATACCATCCCGGGGATCTCCTATGATTTGGTCCATTGGGTGATCCTTCGAGTGTCTGAGCTCTAAGATCCATGCATCTAAGGCTTGTTCAACCACAGGAGTGACTTCGTCAACTTGAATGGTCTCTTCATCTTGATCATTAACCTCTCCAATTGGGGTTGGAGTGGTGATCTTGATGAACTTTTCACCTTTTTCTTCAATTGGCTCATCCAAGTTTAATTCTTTCAGCTTTGAACCTGCATCTTCAATAAACACACTAGAAGAGTTACTTTGCAGCAAGCTCATCTCATTAAATACAACATGAATAGATTCTTCTACAACCAGAGTTTTTCTATTAAATATCCTATATGCCTTACTATGGCTACTATACCCTACAAAAATACCTTTAAAACTCTTTTCCCTAAATTTGGTAGTGTGATACTTTCCATTGTTAAGGACGAAGCACTTACAGCCAAAGATTATAAAATATGAAACAGTCGGTTTCCTGCCCTTTAGAAGTTCGTAAGGTGTCTTATTGTGGTTCTTGTTTATGAGTGCTCAATTTTGCACATGACATGCACTGTTGACGGCTTCAGCCCAGAAGTATTCTGGTAGTGAGACATCACT
Organism: Platanthera guangdongensis; assembly: GCA_039583875.1. Lineage (NCBI taxonomy): Eukaryota > Viridiplantae > Streptophyta > Magnoliopsida > Asparagales > Orchidaceae > Platanthera > Platanthera guangdongensis. The sequence goes on from CM077164.1 coordinate 111,293,794, forward strand.
CAACATGGTCCTGCAAGCCTCTATGAGTGTTTGATTCCTTCTCTCAGCTACTCCATTCTGTTGAGGAGTACGAGGAGAGAAAAACTGATGAAAGATACAAAAACTTTCACAAAATTCTGTCATGGCCCCAGACTTGAACTCTGTTCCATTATCACTTCTGATTTTGACTACGAAATAGTTGTATTTATTCTGGACCTGCGTGACAAAATTAGTTAAGATGTCAATGGTATCTAACTTGTGTTTTAGAAAGAACACCCATGCAAAGCGCGAGTAATCATCAACAATAACCAATGTATAATCCTTACCTCCCAAACTTCTAACTTGCAGTGGACCAAACAAGTCCATATGAAGTAGATGTAAACATCTATTAGAATTTTTGCCAATAATTCTTTTAAAGGTAGCCCTTATTTGCTTGCCTTTTACGTATGCGTGACAAGGTCTATCTTTAGCGCACTTGACATTTAGGGCATCACGTACTAAATTAAGTGAAAATAATTTATTAATAGTTTTGAAATTAATATGTGCTAGTCTCTTGTGCCATTGGTCACCAAGAGACGCACTATCTTTAGCCAAAAAACACACTGGTGTAAAAGAGTCTATGCAAATGAAATTCAAACAAAATATATTCCTACTATGAGTGCCTGATAGAATTGTTTCCATATTGTCAACTGATTTTATCAAGAACTTATCTGCATGAAATTCAACTATGTATTCTTTATCGCAGAGCTGACTTATGCTTATGAGATTGTGTTCCAATCTTTCAACATAAGCCACAACTGTGAAGGATACAGTACCGTTAGAATTCATACCATAGCCTTTAGTAATTCCTCGGTATGAACCTCCAAAGATGACCTTTGGCCCGTTCAAGACCAGAGAATAATTCTGAAAAAGGCTTCTTGTCCCGGTCATATGCCGAGAGAATCCACTGTCCAAATACCAGATAGGAATTTTGGTGGCCTTTGGATATACCTCAGTCACAAATCAATTTATCTTAGGAACCCAAACACGTTTGGGTCCTTGGTCTCTAGTTAGAACACTCCCCCTACAAGTATTAACATTATAAGTGGTCTTTTTCATATTGCTAACTTGAGGAGTTGCATAGTTTCTAGAATTAAACCAGCAATCGATGACAAAGTGACCAATTTTGCCACAGCACCAATAGTCAAACCCATTGTATCTTTGCCTGAAGTTCTCCTGCTTGACCTTTTGAGATTGTGGTCTAGCAGGGGCAGCGGTCTTGGAGGAAGAAGCTTCATGGTGATGGCAATCACATGTCTTCTTCTCCTTGAGAGGCTTTTTCACAACCGGCTTTACCCTTGGTGCCTTCTTGATGTTATGACCATGATTATAAGGTATATAGCTCTGAAGAGTAATTTCTTCATAGGGTGCCTTAAAGACACATTCAACAAAGTTACGGAGATGAGTCCATCCTTTGTAACGAGACTTGGGATCTACATAAGTAGGCCTAGAAAGGTGACCGTAGGACGAGTCAAGATCAAACTCGTTCGTTGGAAATATAACCTTCTTAAAAGAAGTCTGATCTTGAGGAGCTTTCCCCTTCTCCTTGGCCAAAGCCTTCTTAGCCGCCTTTTTCTTTCTCTGAGCCTTATTTCTCCTAGAAGATTTACTAGGAGCTTCAATATGGCATAGGCCAGCACCTTTGGCCCGAGCTGAGAATTCAGCAACGAAAGGATGGATAGTCTTGGGGATAGTCTTGGGCTTTGAGAAACTTTCAACATGTTTCTTTTCTTCTTCAAGTTGTGCTTCCAGTTCTTTTATGATCTTCTCCTTCAGATCTAGGTGCTCGAGAGCCTTATTGTATTCTTCAATGGCAACATTGAAGTTCTCTCTGAGTGAGTCCGTCTTGCCGACTTCCTCTCTCAAAGTGCTTTCTTCAGCCTTGAGAGACTTTATATCTTTGGCTTGAGTTTCCATGACTTTTTGGCTTTTATTGTAAGCCTTGATTAACTCCTTATACTGGGCCATGAGTTCAGACTCATCGTTCGAAGAGCTGTCCTTATGATCATGATCAAAAACATCAGATTCAGAAAGAGGGGTGTGAGAATTTACCTTCCCAGTGAACTGGGGTTCTTGCACATCATCAGTTTGAGCCATTAGCCCGAAGTAGGCTTCCTCTTCTTCACTTGACTCAGATGAGTCAGAGTCGCTAAGAGACTTGCCATTCTTGGCTATTAGGCTCTTTTCTGTTCTCTTCTTATGATATGAAGATTTCTTTTCCTCTCTCTTTCCACCCTCCTTATTCTTATGAGGGCAATCATCGATGACATGACCTGGCTTATTGCAATAGTAGCAAACGATGTCAGCAGAAATATGTTTATTCTGTTTAGTGTTATACCTGTCATGACTGCTTGAGCCTTTTCTGTGTCGATCACCATCATGACGTGATCTTCTATGCGAGGCATCCTTGCCTCTCCATTACTTCTTCTTGTTTAAGAATTTCTTGAACTGCCTTGAGAGTAGAGAAAACTCTCCTTCAGATAATTCTGAGCCTGAGATGCTTAGCTCTGAAGTTTCTTCTTCACTATCTTCTTGAGCAGAAGCGGGTGAAGCAGCTTTAATCTTCATAGAGCTATCTGCCTTCAGTGCGACAGACTTCTCCTTATATGACGACCGACTCTTTTCTTCTTCAGCTTTTCTAGAATTGATCTGTAGCCCATATGAAATCAGCTTTCCGAAGAGGTTCTGAGGGTTTGTCTCTGCTAACTTGCAAAACTCCCTGATAGCAAAGACTTTATTGTCCCACTCCTTAGTCAGGGACCTTAGGAACTTGTCATTCAGCTCACCATTTGTAAAGACCCGGCCATATACTCTTAGGCCATTAACAATTTTGAAGAAACTTTCAAACGTATCTGCAATTGAGTCTTTTGGTCCTTATCGGAAGGCTTCATACTTTTGATTCAATAGGGATCTTCTGTCATCCCTAACTTCTTCAGTGCCTTCCATCAAGATAACAAAAGACTGCCACATTTCCTTAGCAGATTGGCAGTGAATCAAATTTTACAGCATCGAATCATCGACTGCACTTGCTATAATATTTTTAGCTTTCTTGTCTAACGAGACAAGTACAATCTCATCTTTATCCAGATACATCAACTTCTTAGGAACCATTTTAGTAGGATCTATAATGGAGTTGGTCATTGGAATATAAGGACCTTCTTCAACAATCATGAAGATCCTTGGATCCACAGCTTCCATGAAGAACTTAATCCTTTCTTTCCACATGGGAAAGTTAGTCTTTGTGCACAGAGGAAGCTTAGCAAAATCCTTGGCCTTGTCCATGCTTGGATAACTCTAAAGACAACTTTGGGGCAGATCTGTTCAAGGTGTTAACCTTTTTATGAACAACTTGGCTCTGATGCCAATTGAAAATGTTTTAAATTGTCTTACCTAAATCACCTAGAGGGGGGTGAATAGGTGAGTTGTGCGTCTTTTTGTGGAATAAAAAATTTAATGATCTATGTACAGAATAACAACCAAGCAATCACAGAGGACACATGGATTTATAGTGGTTCCCCAACCTCGGGTACATCCACTTTCCACTCACCGATCTAGCAAAGCACTAGACTCAGCTACACCACTAATCTCGGATTGAAACCAATCCTACACCTAAGAATAAAGTTCCTATAACTTGATCCCAAATCTGGATCTACACTCGGAAGATAAAAAATTCCTACAATAACTTAGAGAAAACAACTCCTACAACTCAGAGAAAGATCTCCTACAAGAATAAAATGAAATAATGAATATAAACAGTGATATATTCTCAGATCTGAAATTCTTCTGCCTGTTCTTCTTCCTTTTGAACTTTGCGGCTTTATCAGAATTTGTTGAAGAAGAATCGACAATTTTTGGATCTGAAAATTTCTGGACTTACACGATCAAGTAGAGGAACTGTCATTGACAATAATCTCGATCTGTGAATAAATCTTCTCTGAATCTGTCTGGATTGAAAGCCTTAGGCGATGAAGACGATGATCAGCAAATCTTGATTTGGAAATAAAAATCAGATTCAGAAAACTTGGAATTTCTTCTTTCAGTGACGGCTGAAATTCTTCTTAAAATCTTCTTGTTAAAACTTCTTAGGGTTAGTCGAAATGACAAGACCTTATATAGGATTACCCTAACGGTCATAATCAACATTAATGACATCCACATGGACCAATCACGCGTTAATGATGTTTGAAATAATAATCTGTCTGGACTTAGCAACTTTCAGAAAAATAGACCAGGCTGTTCTCGAGAAGATGGTTTTTACTCGAGAACTAATGAATTCTGTTACTCGAGAATAATATGGAAGTTCTCGAGAAGAAGACTTAGAGAAAAAAGGTGGAGAAAAAAAATAGCGATCTCGGGAAAGAAGAAAATTACTCGAGAAAATTGTTGATTGTTCTCGAGAAGAAATTATTATGTACTTAAGAACAAAAGACTCTCTAGAGAAATATACTTAGAAAAGTATGTGAAGGTGGAAATCTGCAGTCTCGAGAATGTCAGGAAGTACTCGAGAAAAATAACATTTTGTTCTCGAGAAGAAACATTCTGGTTCTCGAGAACAAATAACCATGTCGAGAACAAATAACTAGATCTCGAGAAAAAAATACTCTGGTTCTCGACAAATGACTTCTGTATCTCGAGAACAAACTGTAGTCTTCTCGAGAATAACTTTATTCTTCCCGAGAAGAAGACTTAAAAAATTTTATGTCTGGAGAAGAAATATCCCGAGAAGAAATGTCATGTATTACTCAAAAACAAAAGCCTTTCTCGAGAACAGCAAGAAGCTTTCTCGAGAACAACTTCTGTTACTCGACATGAAGACAAGTCTTACCCGAGAATAATCATAAGTCCTTCTCGAGTACAAATATAGTACTCGAGAAAAAGACTTAGACTTTTTCTGAAAAACTTAAAATCTTCATTCTTCACAAAAATCAGCATCCATTTTTTCTCTTGCCCTTAGTGCTTGAAAAAGAAGTGTGTCCTAATAGAGAGGCTGCACATGAGTCAACACCATGGATCACACAATGAGGGATTACATTGTATGGTCCTGTGTTTGGAGACTCATTGTAGACTGACATTGGTCTACACTTAGCAATTAAGTCCTGTAAACACTTAACAAAAAGAACATCAAATACAAACTTAATTCATCTTAGTTTAAGGGTGACTTCATACAAATATGGGCTATTGTGGATGCAATACCTAACACTTATTGCTCTCATAAGCATTTGCATGCCATTCATCCAGCTCGTTTAGTTGCAATTTTTTATTTTGAGCGGCTAAGTTAGCGTCGAGATTTACGAGTTTTAAATCCCAAAGAATGCGATGTTCTAATTCTATTTGATAAACTAATCGATACAACGTACAACCAATTGTGGTTTGTATGTCGTATGATATGCCCCAACGCATTGCCGAGTTTGACAGACCAATCTTTCCTATTAAGCGAATTGATTTCTTCTAATATATGGTTAATCTCTCGATTTACTACCTCAACTTGGCCACTTGTTTGTGGGTAGTAGGGGGTGACAAGTTTGTGTGTGACTCCGTATTTAGCTAACGTCTTAGCCATTTAGGCGTTACAGAAATGCGTTCCCATATCACTCATAATAGCCCGAGGCGTGCCGAAGCGAGAAAATATTTTTTTAAGAAAGGTAACAACGACTCATGCATTGTTGGTGGGGAGAACTTGCACTTCCGCCCACCTCAATACCTAGTCGACCGCCACTAAAATATAATTATTTTTAAAAGACGGGGGTAGGGGCCAATAAAATTGATGGCCCATAAATCGAAGACTTCGCACTCAAAAAATAAAATTTGGGGCATCTCGTCGCGATGAGAGATGTTACCCGACCACTGGCAGCTATCACAGGAGCGAACAAAACTGTGATCGTCTTTGAATAGAGTGGGCCAAAAGAAGCCCGCCTCCAGTGCCTTCTTGCGCGGACCGGTTAGCTTGATAATGCCCACCAGTCAGACCCTCATGACAGTGCCCAAGTATTTGTGTGCACTCCAAACCCGCGACGTATCTTCGGACTGCCTGGTCCGCACAGATACGAAAAAAAGGGTCCTCCCAAAAGAAAATTTTCAATTCAAAAAAGAATTTCTTCTTTTGCTGGCTCGAAAAGTCTTTTGGGAGCACCCACACAACTAAATAGTTCGCGAAATCTGCGAACCAAGGCAAGGAAGACGAAATAGTATTTATGGCTAGGAGGCATTCCTCGGGGAATCTATCATTTATGTCAGATTCGACGAGCGCTGCCGCACACGAATTTTCTAAACGGGAGAGGTGATCGGCGGCTAAATTCTACGCGTCCTTCTTATCCAGGATCTCCAAATCAAACTCTTGTAGGAGGAGGATCTATCGAAGAAGGCGGGGCTTGGCGTCCGTTTTAGCTAATAAATATTTTAAGGCGGAGTGGTCGGTAAATACGATAACTTTAGGTAGCGTTATATACGAGTGAAACTTATCGAATGCAAAAACAACGGCTAAAAGTTTCTTTTCCATTATCGTGTAATTACCTTGTGCAGAAGTGAGCGTCTTGCTAGCGTAATAAATAGGACGAAAATATTTGTTTATGCGTTGGCCAAGAACGGAACCAACGGCAATATCACTAGCGTCACACATAATATGGAATGAAAGGGACCTATCGGGAGCCACTAAAATTGGAGAATTGATAAGCTTTTATTTTATAAAATTAAAAGCGGACTCGCATTTGCTACTAAAAACAAAATTTGATTTCTTTTTCAGGAGGAGAGTAAGCAACTTTGTTATCTTAGAAAATTCTTGAATAAAATGTCGATAAAATCCTGCGTGACCTAAAAAACTCTTAATAGATTTTACGTTAGATGGCGGTGGAAGCTTTTCGATAATTTCTACCTTGGCCTTATCGACCTCCATCCCCTTAAATGAAATCTTATGGCTGAGAACCAAGCCTTCTCGAACCATAAAATTACACCTTTCCCAATTTAAAATGAGATGCATGTCCTCGCATCGCTGAAGGACACGCTTTAAATTACGAATACAAGTCGGGAATGAGCATCCAATAACAGAGAAGTCATCCATAAAGACTTTCATAATGTCTCCTACCAGCTCACCAAAGATTGCCAGCATGCATCTTTAGAATGTTGTTGGCGCATTGCATAGGCCAAATGACATCCTTCGGTATGCGAAGGTGCCAAACGGGCATGTAAAAGTTGTTTTCTCTTGATCATCGAGGGAAATGAGGATTTGGAAAAACCCCGATAAACAATCAAGAAAACAATAGTATGGATGACCGGATAAACGCTCCAAAATTTGGTCTAAACACGGTAGTGGGAAATGGTCCTTACGGGAGACATCATTTAGTTTTCTATAATCGATGCACACCCGCCAACCTGTAATAGTACGAGTTGGGACTAGTTCATTATGCTCATTTTCTACTACGGTAAGACAACCCTTTTGGGCACGACATGACTGAGACTAACTCATGCATTATCCGAAATAGGATAAATAACCCCCACATCTAATAATTTTATAATTTTGGCTTTAATGACATCCTTCATGTTTGGATTAAGACGTCGGTGCGGCTGAATAGTTTTGCGGCAATTATCGTTAAGGATAATCTTATGAGTACAGAAAGATGGGTTAATCCCCTTTAAATCAGAAATTTGTCACGCAATTGCGTGGCAATGTTTAAGCAGAACTTCCAATAAATCAGAAGTCTCCGAATCGCTCAAATGCGAACAAATGATAATGGGAAGGGTATCAACTTTTCCCAAAAATGCGTATTTGAGAGATTCGGTAAAGGTTTTAGCTCTAGGCAGGGCGGTTCTTCTAACGAGCTTTTAATTTTAATAACTTTCGATCCAAATGATTCGAAAGATAAATCTGCATATTCATCATCTACATAATTAAAGTTTTCGAGCGCAAAAATATGGTCGTTTAAAAGACAGACTCAAAAACAGGGTTAGAACAATCTACAAAAAAGGTATCTAAATTATAACAAAAGTCATCACTCGATGATGAGTCCCCTAGAGGGATTAATAGAGAAAGTAACCTCATCATCTCCTACTCGAAGGAGGATACGACCGTTACTCACATCAATTAATACGCTGGAGGTGGTGAGAAAAGGGCGACCGAGAATAATTGGTACATCGGTGTCCTCCTCGATGTCTAAGATGACGAAGTCTACCAGAAAGATAAACATATCAACTCGGACAAGAACGTCCTCCACTACCCTGACGAGAAACTTAACCGAGCGATCTGCTAGTTGGATACGCATTTTAGTAGGAGCCGAAGTGCCCAAACCTAATTTTTTAAAGAGCGAGAACTACATCAAATTAATGCTCGTGCCTAAATCTGCTAGAGCGTATTCTACTAGTATATTGTTAAAAAGGCATGGAATGGAAAACCGTCCCGGGTCATTTATTTTTAGGGGCAATTTATTAGTAAAAGCCGTTGAGCACTCTGCGTTGAGAGATATATGCGAAATATTTTCTAATTTTTGTTTATTAGAAAGAAATTCTTTTAAATATTTCGCATACTTTGGCATCTGTGAGATTGCCTCGCAGAAAGGAACATTAATATAAATTGGTTTTAATAATAAAATTATTTTTTGTACTGCCCGACCTAACGCTCACTATTTAGCTTTTGTGCATATGACAAGGGCATATTTAAAATAATTTTATCATTTAAAATTGGTAAAGGTGACGTAACCGAAGAAGGGGGAAGAGGGGTCAGAGGAGAAATATGTACTTGCGGATCGATCCGTTTTGGATCGACCACCTCCTTTCTGCTACAAAGGGTTATAACATTGATATTCTCCGAAGGATTGGGCTCCGAGTTCCCCGACAGTGCCCCGAGCACACGCTCGGACATCATCCGTGCCAGCTATCCAACCTATAGTTCTAAGTTTTTAAGCAATCCGGTGATGTTCCAGATATTTGATTCATTGGATGCGATGCATCTAGAAAAATTTTCCTCCATCGGATAGGGTTTTGGAAGAGGGGGAGGCGGCAGAAATTCGGGCACAAGGAGGGCGCTGCGCGTTATTTCATTGCTCCATGAGAAGTTCGGGTGGTTCCTCCAACCCATATTATAGTGGTTACTATAAGATTTGTTGTTGGGGTTGAAGGAAGGTCGACCCGAATTTCCCATGTAGTCTATGAACTCTTCGACTACGCTGACATTTGAGGGAATCGCCCAAGGCAGAGTGGAGGAGGCAGCAGACATCTCTGCCACCTGCTTTGTCAGCCTTTCAACTTGAAGAGCAGTGGCATCCACTTTTAAGAAGCCAACCGCCTGCTTTGGACGTCCCCGCGGGATGTTCCACTGGTAGGAGTTCATGTCCATCTATTCGATAAGAGTTTGGGCAGCCTCGGGGGTCTTGTTATTCAGAGTACTCCCGACAGTCGCATCAATCATTTGACATGTCTGATAGTTAAGCCCGTTGTAAAATAATTGGACCCACAGCCACGCTGGCAACACGTGGTGTGGACACCCGTAGAGGAATTCTTTAAACCTCTCCCAAGTATCAAATAGAGACTCAGGATCATTTTGAACGAACGAAGAAATGTCCGCCCGCAACTTTGTAGTTTTGGCGGGCGGAAAATACTTCGTTAAGAACCACTCCGCAAGCTCGACCCAAGTGGTGATACATCCTCGCAGGAGGGAATTCAACCACGCTTCAACTTTGGATTCTAAGGAAAACGGAAAAAGGCGCAAGCGAATGGCATCATTAGTGATGCCATTAATTTTAAAAGTATCGCAGAATTCTAAAAAACTAGATAAATGGACGTTCGGGTCCTCATTCGGCTATCCATCGAAATGCATGATGTTTTGGATCATTTGAATAATGCTAGATTTTATTTCAAAATTATTGTTCGCCACCATCAGGCAAATGATGCTGGACCTGGTATCATCCAAATTCGGCCAGGCGTAGTAGGACATAGTATGCTCTACGACCGCGTTTGGGATAAATAAAGTTGGCCATAACAACGACAGAGGGTTCTCCGACAGATTCTTCGGGGTCCAAAGAAGGATTCCTGCATTGAGATCGAATACACGCAAGAGAGCGTTCGATCTCAGGATCAAAATCAAAATTTTCATACTCCGAAGGTTGTCCACAGGTCATACACCCTAAAATATATATACTAAAAAAATAACTTTTTTTGGGTTTTAAGTATTTTTTAAATTTTTTTAGAAAAATAGGTAAAAGTAAAAGACTCTCGAATTCGAAATAACAACACATGCTCCCCGACAATGGCGCCAAAAACTTGTTGGGTTAAAACCTAGTTTTAACGAAAGGAGGCAAGTGCACCTATCACGAGTAGTACATGATATTCGGGGGGAATATCGAGGTCGTATATTTCCCGGGGCGGGTTGATTATTTCTAATCCTCCCGGAGGGACTATTATCTTACCAAAAATAAAGGTGTCAGATTAACTAAATAACTTAAGCGATTAGAAAGACGTAGAAAAGAGACAGGAAAAGATCTATGAAGAAATAACGCTCAGTATCAAATTACGTTAGGACTAAATTAATTTTATATAACTAGAGATCCTAAGTTTCAAATTAATTAAAGGCAACTTTGCCATGGAGGTTCCACAAGTATGAGCTCACCTATCTATAGGGTTATCACTCACCTGAACATTAAGACTATTCCACCGAGCTCTCATTTGGTGAAGGATTCCTCTTAATGCCCCCTTTACGGTAAGAATCCCGCTATTGGAGGGGGGGTGAACCAATCCAAAAGAATTCCGCTCCTCTCTCGAGGTTTAGTGCGAAAACTCTTTTTACCCTAGGATGATTAGTCCATACGCACGGCCTCTCGGCTAGCTAGGGTATGAATAACGGAAATAGAGCCCACACATTGATATGTGGTTCTACGCGTCGTATACCCGGAGTAATCCTTAAGTTCTTTAATTAGAGTGAAAAAGAAGACCTTTAATTATTTAAAAATATTTTTATGTCCCAATACTCTTCGATACCGAGGGATAAGAGCGATTAGCCATCGGGATGAGGATGGCTTATGATTTTGGTGAGGAGTGAGTTCGAAATTAAGCGCTGAAGGGTTATAGAGAAAAAGACATAAAATAACCTAACATTATAAAGAGAAGAGCTTACTAAAAAAGGGAGAACGCACGCACTCAACAAAGCCATAATAAATGATAAAGCTAAGTTACAAAAAGAAAAATACATAATTGAAATTGCGAGTCCTACTCAAACGAGTAGGCACTAAATAGCAAGTCCTACTCAAACGAGTAGGCGGGAAATGACAAGTCCTACTCAATCGAGTAGGCGGGAAATGAAAGCAGTAAATTGCAAGTCCTACTTAAACAAGTAGGCGGGAAATTGCGAGTCTTACTCAAACGAGTAAGCGGGAAATGACAAGTCCTACTCAAACGAGCAGGCAGGAAATTGCGATTCCTACTCAAACGAGTAGGCGGGAAATGACAATCCCACTTAAACGAGTAGGCGGGAAATGAAAGCAGTAAATTGCAAATCCTACTCAAACGAGTAGGCGGGAAATGAAAACAATAAAAGCTAACTCATACACACACACACACACACACACACACACACACACACACACACACACACACACACACACACACACACACTCTACATAAAAAAGAAAAGCAATGAAAACCTAACTCATACACTCACACACACAAATTAAAGAGAAAAAACAAAGTGATCGAAAAATTAAAACGATTACATTTCTACACCTAGAATATGCTAAAAATGCATAAAAGATGAAATAAAAATTAAAGAAGGAAAAAAGTTTTCAAAACAAAGCAAGAATCTAAGTGTTACAAAAATTAAAACAAATGGATTTTCATTCTTATAAGTTCATAAAAGTGCTTAAAAAGTGGAAAAAAGGTAAAAGAACAAAAAGTTTTACAACAATAAAAATCTTTAGTTAAAAAACAAAACCACTTTAAACTCTTTTTATAAATCCATAAGAATGAATACAAAGTTTTTAAAAAGCACAAAAGCTAAGGGAAATGCTAGAAAAAGCTATCATAAAAATACTAAACTATACAAAAGAAAACCTAGAACAAAAAATAAGCAAAAATAAAATTGAAAAAAAGGAACAACATACTCTCATACACACACACACACACACACACACACACACACACACACCCATTTTAAAGAGAAAAACAAAGAGACAAAAGATCACTGAAAGTGGGGCACTCAGATGCAATCCATAACAACATAAGGATGAAAAGACTAACATATTTTATTAAGTAAAAAAGTTGGATTACAAAAGCTAAAACAAACACAAAGAGAAGGGGGGGTTATCCTTACATAGCACAAAGGCACCCAAGCAGCCCACTAACAGCAAAATGGTTCCAAAGAATTGAACCCTTGGTCTATATAGAAAAGTTCTATTTATAGGCGAAAATTTCAGATTACACGCCCCTGTCACGGGCGTGATAGGGGGCCATGTCAGGTCCGACGGAAGGATAAGCCGAATAGTTATTAGCGGTTGACTTCGGGGCTCTTGTGGAAGTTCCACGTGGCGGTCACGGGCGTGCACCGAATGACACGGGCGTGTAGGATGGGTGTGACTAGAGAAGGCATGCTAGAAGCATCTTATCCTTGCCTCGCTGTCGGCGTCTTGTCTGGAAAGGTTGAGGCGATCAATGACGTGACTAGACACTGTAGACGGCATCACTGGAGTGTTTAGTGGTCGGCCTGCTAAAGGCATTGAGTGGGCCGACACGGGCATGTAAATATGGACACGGGCGTGACGAAGGCATTGAGTATCGAGTCTGCTAGAGGCGTTGATTGTCGAGTCTGCTAGAGGCATTGAGTGTCGAGTCTGGTTTGACACGGGCATATATTGTTCGTAACGAGTGTGTTCACTCTTTTTTCATGGATTCTCGGCAGGCAGCAGTTTTCCATAGGCGTCAAAGTGACACACCCAGGTCACGGGCATGACCCAATTGACATGGGCATGTACTTTGAAAATTTGACCTTTTCCTGTGAAATTTCAGGGAAAAAAATAAAGCTAAGATAGAAGGGAATATAAAAAGGAATATTTTATCGAAGGAAAATAACTAAAAATAACGAAAATAAACTAAAATGACCTAAATAAAGTACTGAAAAATATAAATATTTACAACTTATCACCTTCTGTCATCTGACATTGAGTGAACTGGCTTCACTCAATGCCTGTGGACTTAAACGAATTTCCAGTCTATCTTCTATGACGTTGACAGAATCAGTATGACTTTGAGTGAACTGGCTTCACTCAACGCTTCTATACTTAGCATATTTTTCTTTGACATAAACTTTGAGGATTTGACTTAGGCAACATTACTCGACGAATTAAGCCGTATGACGATGAGAGAGTTGACATCACTCAATGCATGTGGACTTAGCTATTTTTCTAGCTTCCACTGCTTAGGCTTTGACTGTCCACACCTGAATCAGTGCTTTTTGGATCATGGCGTTGAGTGAACTGGCTTCACTCAACGCCCGTTGACTTAGCTGAATTTCTTGCTTGCCAACATCTTTCCTTGACTTCTGGCATTGAGTGAGCTTGATCCACTCAACGCCTGTAGACTTAGTAATATTTTTTTGTCCAGCTTTCTTTCTCAAGGCTGCTGGCATTGAGTGGGCTTGCTCCACTCAACGCCTATGGACTAGTAATATTTTTTTGTCCAACTTTCTTTTTCAAGGTTGCAGCCGTTGAGTGAGCTTGTGTAATGCCCCAAATCTCAGTGAAGATTGGGCTAAGGAGAGTGGGTAACACGGACTGGGATACGGGCGTGTCCCCAAGCCATGTCCTACTCTGTATGAGGTACACGGCCGGGGACACAGGCATGTCCATGGCCGTGTCATGCACTCGAGTGCTGGCAGGGTGTTCTCGAGTGAGCTCGACGAAATGCGGTCAATGATCCTCTAGTAGGGTACACGGCCTGTGACACGGGCGTGTCCAGGGCCGTGTCATACTATGTGCTCGACGAGTTCTCGAGTGAGTTCGATGAAATGCACTCGACGATCCTCGAGTTGGGCACACGGCCTGTGATACGGGCGTGTCGAGGGCCGTGTCCTTCTCTGTGATTAGGCAGACTGTTGAACACTGGCTGTACACGGGCGTGTCTGAAGCCGTGTCTGGTACACGGCCTGTGACACGTGCGTGTCACATGACCATGTCCTGGTCTGGTTAAGTCAGTTTCTCTGCCGCTTAAGGTACACGGCCTGTGACACAGGCGTGTCACACGCCGTGTCTGGCCTAGGAAAATAGTTTTCAGGGCTTTTTGTGGCTGCTCATTCCTTTCATTTAGGATCCAATGGTTCTGAGATCTCCCTGCTATTATAAGTCCATGAGATGAGGATAACTCTTTCATTTATCAAAGGCTTTTCTCTCTCTTTGGAAAGAAGTGGAGAGTCGGGAGTGCAAGGGAGAAGGAGGAGGAATCCAGCTGCCGGTGGAGTTTTAGAGCCCCAAATCACGTGCCGAGGCCAGATTCGTGGAGGCAAGGCTGTTGTGGTGCTTTTCATCCGGCTAGTTTTCCATGGCTCCAAAGCGATTGTCAAGGGTAACGATCTTTCTTCCTTGGATATGTGAAGTCCTTGATTTGGCATATGTATATGTTTCCCCCACCAAAAGGTGGCTTATTAAGGGATTTCCTTGGGTTGATTTTGGATATCCCCAAGATATCTTGCATGTAGATTCGAAAATGTGAAGTACGAAATAGGCATACTGTGTGAAGCCCATCTGGACAGGTTGGTCTGGATTGGTGATGTTTTCTTTTGCACACCGGAGAAGACTTCACGTATAAATGAATATGTTTGCGGATTCGGTGGGTTGTACTTGTGAAGGATAGTAACAGGAAGTACGTGAGTGAAAGTCCAGGAAAATTCCCGCTAAGTGCTTATGCTGTATGCTATGAATGACCAGTGTTACTGGTACTGCAAATGATTGCATGGATTGCTGTATGGTTGGTCTAGATATGGTAGGGCTAGGGATGGAAAGTGAGTTCTATCGCTAACGCCGGGCGAGAGCGAGTGTCGCTGGCATTGGCTCCTAGCTAACCTGTGATTGTGAAGCCAGTCCTTTGGGGACAGTGTGACTATTTATGAACTTGATGAGCTCTTGAAAAGGGCTTCGTGCTGAATGGACAAGGGGATGCCGACCCGAATTAGTCTGGTCACTGAACTAACGATTTGAGCAACGGGCAAGGGCTGAACTGTATCCGTATTATGGTTGTCCTCCATCAGATAGGGTTTCGGAAGAGGGGGAGGTGGCAGAAATTCGGGCACAAGGAGGGTGCTGCGCGTTATTCCATTACTCAATAAGAAGTTAGGGTGGTTCCTCCGACCCGGATTATAGTGGTTACTATAAGAGTTGTTGTTGGGGTTGATGGAAGGTCTACCCGAATTTTCCACGTAGTCTACGAAGTCTTGGACTGTGCTGACATTTGAGGGAATCGCCCAAGGCAGAGTGGAGGAGGCAGCAGACATCTCTGCCACCTGCTTCGTCAGCCTTTCAACTTGAAGAGCAGTGGCATCCACTTTTAAGAGGCCGACCGCCTGCTTTGGACGTCCCCGTAGGATGTTCCATTGGTAGTAGTTCATGTCCATCTCTTCGATAAGAGTTTGGGCAGACTCGGGGGTCTTGTTATTCAGAATACCCCCAACAGCCGCATCAATCATTTGACACGTCTGATAGTTAAGCCCGTTGTAAAATATTTGGACCCGCAGCCACGCTGGCAGCGCGTGGTGTGGACACATGCAGAAAAATTCTTTAAACCTCTCCCAAGTCTCAAATAGAGACTCAGGATCATTCTGAACGAACGAAGAAATGTTCGCCAGCAACTTTGCAGTTTTGGCGGGCGTAAAATACTTTATTAAGAACCACTCCGCAAGCTCGACCCAAGTGGTGATACATCCTCGTGGGAGGGAATTCAACCACCCTTCAACTTTGGATTCTAAGGAAAATGGAAAAATGCGCAAGCGAATGACGTCATTAGTGACGCTATTAATTTTAAAAGTATCGCAGATTTCTAAAAAAATAGATAAATGGAAGTTCGGGCCCTCATTCGGCTATCCATCGAACTGCCTGGCGTTTTGGATCATTTGAATAATGCTAGATTTTATTTCAAAATTATTGTTCGCCACCGTTGGGCAAACGATACTGGACCTGGTATCATCCAAATTCGGCCAGGCGTAGTAGGACATAGTATGCTCCGCGACCGCGTTCGGGATAAATAAAGTTGGCCATAACAACGACAGAGGGTTCTCCAACAGATTCTTCGGGGTCCAAAGAAGGATTCTTGCATTGAGATCGAATACACGGAAGAGAGCGTTCGATCTCAGGATCAAAATCAAAATTTTCATACTCCGAAGGTTGTCCACAGGTCATACACCCTAAAATATATATACTAAAAAAAAACTTTTTTTGGGTTTTAAGTAGAGTTTTAAGTATTTTTTTAATTTTTTTAGAAAAATATGTAAAAGTAAAAGATTCTCGAATTCGAAATAACAACACATGCTCCCCGGTAATGGCGCCAAAAACCTGTTGGGTTAAAACCTAGTTTTAACGAAAGGAGGCAAGTGCACCTATCACGAGTAGTACATGATATTCGGGGGGAATATCGAGATCGTATATTTCCCGGGGCAGGTTGATTATTTCTACTCCTCCCGGAGGGACTATTATCTTACCAAAAATAAAGGTGTCAGATTAACTAAATAACTTAAGCGATTAGAAAGACGTAGAAAAGAGGCAGGAAAAGATCGATGAAGAAATAACGCTCGGTATCGAATTACGTTAGGACTAAATTAATTTTATATAACTAGAGATCCTAAGTTTCAAATTAATTAAAGGCAACTTTGTCGTGGAGGTTCCACAAGTATGAGCTCACCTATCTCTAGAGTTATCACTCACCTGAACATTAAGACTATTCGACCGAGCTCTCGTTTGGTGAAGGATTCCTCTTAATGCCCCCTTTACGGTAAGAATCCCGCTATTGGGGGGGGGGGGAACCAATCCAAAAGAATTCCGCTCCTCTCTCGAGGTTTAGTGAGAAAACTCTTTTTACCCTAGGAAAGAAGAATTAAACAGGTATGAGAAAGCTAACAAATCTTTAATGTTGATGCTTATATGAATCTACACCCAGAGGCTGTTGTGCCTAGAGCTACATCTCTTAATATCATTGGAGATGCTGATATGACCATGTCCAAGAAGCAAGCAGCAGATCCAAATAGGGAAATCAAGTTCACACAGCCTGCTGACAAGGAGAAGTTGAAGAAAAAGAAATGAGTTTATTCTGTTAAAGTTTCTGTCTTTCTAAAACTCTTTATTTATGTACTGTCACAAAGCTACTTCGTAAATATCTGCTGTATATTTTGAAAGTGATGGGTTAGATCTACAATACTCTAGAGGGGGGGGGGGGGTGAATAGAGTATATGTACAATAATAAAATTTATGACAACCTTTGATGTACTGGTGCACAAACAGATTAAGTAATAAACCAAAGCAGTCCTAAAGTCACAAACACAGCAAGAACAAAAGAAAAGGGGCAACTAGACGATACAAGAATATTATAATGGTTCCCCAAATCTGGGTAGTCCACTCTTCTACCACCCTGGTAGGAATCCACTCAGGTTTTTTGATCAGGTGCCCTGTCACCACAAGATCTGCTTCAGGTAGATCTAGAGACCATTTAGGCTTTTGATCAGGTGCCTAAAAACCAATAGGTTTTTGATCAGGTGCCATATCACCAATGAGCTTTTGATCAGGTGCTCAAAAACCAGGAATCACTTTTGAAGAGAGATGACAACCCTTTATACAAGAGGGGGAAGAGAGTGATGGAAGTCTTCTCTTTCTCAATATACAACTGAGGAGACTATATGGATTCAATGATGTTGTCAAAGCTCCCCCTGAGATTGAAAGGTGTTCAGGCTGGGAAGCTTTGCACAGGGTGATAGGCCTTCAGACTTTGAGCCTTGACCAGATGAATCTTCAGGAACTTCTGTCTGATATGTTGTTTGTTGTCCTTAAAGCTGTCCTGCAGAGATAAGGAAGAAGAAGACTCTTGATATAGTTTGATTGTTCTTCTTCTTCTTCTTATAGCTAATCTGCTTTTTTCCTCTGACTTCTACTGTGTGTCCAAATCCTGAGAGAGGGCCAAGAGAATGTATGATGCAGACTGTTGTTTTCTTTGATCGTCTGACTGTTTGTTATTATTCCCTATAATGATTCATCTCCACTCTCTGTATATTATGTTTGTTCTATATTCTTCCATGTATTTGAATTCCGTAGATTTTTTTGATGGAAGAAACATTCCTGAGAGTAAAGATGATTTGGAAATTGATCCTCACTTAATTCTTCTGTAACTGTCCGTTTGAACAGCTATTTTTACTAGGAATGTTGACTGTAATTAATCCTCAATAAATTCTGCCAACTGTTACCGATTGCACAGAAATCATCGACCTGAACTTTCGTCGAGTTCATTGATCGTCGATCTGAGTTCGACATCCGTCAAACTCAGCTAGATTCGTCGAGCTGAATATCTTGTTTAAGATCTGTGTTCGTCGAGCAGATGTCTGGCTGTCTTGAGTTCAGCGATCGTCGACCTGAGCTTTGAGTTCGTCGAGCTTATCTGGATTTCGTCGAGCTCAGCTCCTTACATAATTTGTCGTCCTGAACTTTGAGTTCGTCAAGCTAAGTTTCTTATATCATCGAGTTGAGAGAACTGTTGAGTGTCGACATACGTCCTGTGTGTCGACTGATATTTTGTGTCAACTGATTTATCTTCTGTGTCAACTGATATTTTGTGTGTCGACAGATGTTGCTGTGTGTCGACTCAAATCCTCTGTGTGTCGACATAGCCTTTCTGAAGTGTCGACATAGTTGTTGTGATGGTGTCGACACAGCCTTGCTTGACTCTTTGGGATCATCGACCTGAGATTGTCGTTTGTCGAACCGCGTTCGATGATCGTCGAGCTGATTCTCTGACTTTGTTTTAACTATATTTCTTTTAGTAATTCTGAAGTTCTTCTAAAAGACTAGTCCTGGAAATAGTCCTATGACCCATGACTATACATGTTGGGTCAATCTAATATTCCTAATAGTGTTCCTTGCCCAAATTAGAACTGGGGTTCCAACATATTTCTAATTTTTCTGCCAGATATATTTTTTGCATTGTGATCGCTTTTATTTCTTTTGTATTAGTGACCTCACCCAAATAGGGGGGGATTGTTTGATCCCTAGTTGATTTGGACTAAGTTCACTAACTAGGATAATTGACCCACCATGTATAGTCAGGATCATGACATTGTGTCCTAGAGTTTAGGCTAAGTCCTCAGATTCAACCTTGCATGGACCAGCCAACTGAAGACAGTAGAAAACTCAAAGACTTAGAAAAAAAATCAATTTTAAGGAAATTAGTTCGACATTCGTCGAACTCAGCTCGACGAAAGTCATGCTCAGCTCGACGAACTCAGAGTCAATTCTCTGAGTAGAGCTCGATGATATTCGAGCTTAGGTCGACGGCTTTTGGAAGTTCATACTCAACACTTTTAAGTCCAGAATAATTTCTCTGGGCTCAGGTCGATGAAGTAACATTATCAGCTCGACGAACTTGGAGAACATAATTGGGAAGTTTTTCAAAGAAAGCTGTTAGCTGATCTCAGGTCGACGAACTTGGTTCTCAGGTCGTCGAACAAGAAATCCCAGATAGACGAACACAATTTCTCTGGTTGACGATCTTTGATCTTAGGTCGACGAAATCTTTTCTCTGGTCGACGATTGCTGTGTAGTTTCAGACTTGGACTTTTCCCTCATTTTGTCCTTATTCTCATGTAGTAGTTCCTAAATAATCAGTGCTTATATTCTCTGAATATAGCCGTTAGTGGCAACATTGATTATGGTCTTCATCAGGAATATTACTTGTCATTTTTAATCGGACAGTTGGGGAAATTCATTAACGATATATTCTCTCCAGCCGCATTTCCATTCTCCATGCAGTCAGCATTCAATGCAAAAGGATTTCAAAATTCAAAGGAGAATGAGACAGAGAAAGATATAAGAGATTTTCTTTTCAGTCGACAACAGATAACAAGAAGAGACAAAACACAAGAAATCATTCAAGAAAATGAGTTCTGCTCTGTCTTCATCAAGTGTTCATACTCCAGCAAGCTTTCAAAAGACATTCAACTTCAATCTGTCTACAACTTTCTGGAGAAATCTTTAGAAGACCTACTCACCCTGCAAAGCACTCATTCTTCCTGAATAGATCTTCATCTCAGGGGGAGCTTTGACACCATCAAGGATCCATAAGTCTTCTCAGTTGCTCTGTGAAAAGAGAAGACAACTACTAGTTTTATTTGTTTTACCCCTCTGTACACATGGTTCTAGCTCCCTTCAAAAGTTAAACACTTGGTTGCAAGTCTCCTGATCAAAAGACTTGATTTGGTTTTTAGGCACCTGATCAAAATCCTGAAGGGTTTCCTGATCTACCTAAAGCAGATCTTGTGGTGACAGGCACCTAAGCAAAAACCTGATTGGTGGCATGACACCTAATCTAAAATCTGAGTGGATTCTTACCAGGGTGGTAGAAGAGTGGATGTACCCAAGTTTTAGGGGAACCACTATAAAAATTCTTGTGTCGTCTGTGATGCTCTTTCATTTTTATTATGTGCTGCTTGCTGTGTAGTTTAGTTTTTATTTCTGCACTCTCTGATTACACTTATAAGTATCATTATTTTACTTATGCAATAAAAATCTGATAAGATTTTAAAACACTCTATTCACCCCC
Organism: Platanthera guangdongensis; assembly: GCA_039583875.1. Classification (NCBI taxonomy): domain Eukaryota; kingdom Viridiplantae; phylum Streptophyta; class Magnoliopsida; order Asparagales; family Orchidaceae; genus Platanthera; species Platanthera guangdongensis. Next base: position 111,314,563 of record CM077164.1, read on the forward strand.
TCTAGAGTTAAACAGTCGAAGCTCACTAGTGGTATCAGTGCATACCACCACTTTAAGCGAGTGCACCTTCACCGTGAAAGACGGGAAGGAGCGAGTCGAGATCTCGCCTTAGGAAGTTGACTTCAAAATTCTTCCCTGCGAAGAAATTGCTGAGGGCTTTTTCCGCCCCCCAACCCTGGGGGTCTCGTAATAAATCTCGACAGGCGATACTGGAGTGAGTGGAACACCTCCCAGATTCCCGCGGATGAAGATGAAGCGTGTGAGACAATGGTTGTTTTTGTTGGGGGTCTCGCATACCTTTAAGCCTTGGCCGGTAAAGTACGAGACATTGTCATCTTTGGCATGAAAGATGAATAGTTTACGGAAGACAGTGATGCTAAATTCGATGCGTTCGTGGAACATGTAATTGGCGAACGCAACCAACACCGAGATGGCGTTCGGGTTGAGCTGCGCGGGGATAGCCCCGAAATATTTTAAAACCTGTTTTACCTCTGGCCAGAGGGGGAGTCTCAGGCCCGACTCAAAGTGCGAGATGGGGAAAGTGAGTTTGCCGGGATAAAAAGTATTGATCGACTCGCCGACCTTCGACGGCCGAGACTCAAAACCCTCCACCAGGAACTCGCGGGTGATGTGGCTATAGTCCTCCTCTGAGATTTTTGCCAGGGGAAAAGCGTGGTCGGTGAATATCCTGCCGCAATGACTGTGACCGTCGCCCTCTTCAGCTTTCTTTTTTTCCCATGATAGGCGAGACAGAAAAGCAGAGGGAGTTAGAAAAGGGGGTGACGAGAGAAGTAGGAGAGAGGAAGAAGGCGAGAATCCAGTATCTAAGATGCAGCAGGAGGAGACAGCGTTGGCGTGAAACATTTTGACCGAGCGGGGGGGGGGGGGGGGGGGTTATTTATAGCGGATGGAGAGAGTGGAAAAATGGGCGGGAAAACGTGAAGAGGGAAGTCGAAGGGGCAGCCTGACATTTCGTTTTCCCTCTCTCTCTCTCCTGACCTAGAAGCACGGAATTCGGCAGTGATCTTTCCAATGAGCCAAAATGAAAAGAAAAACGTACAATTTGCGCAGCTATAATAAAAAGCCCAGCATGAAGGAGGTTAATAAAATATCATCATTAATTATTTCGTTCCGCACGAGGCGAGCATCATCTTCACAACACTTAAAATAATAAGTTATGATTATAGGCTCGACAGTAAAATGATAAAAACACACTTATAAACATAATTACATAAGCGAGACGATTGAATAAGCGAGACGGGGTGGATGGTCTTCAATTCTTGTGCCACCTCCAATGACCACCGCGAGACCCCGCGCATGGGGGCCGACCAGGGATATGAAAGGCGCGGACGACATCCAGACCTTGGCGCGCAAGATGGAGGTGCTGGTCCGCCTCGCTTATGATGGCCTGGGGGTCTGTCTCATCTATTTCAACCCCAGCATCGATCTCGGAGGTGAGGAGGGTGAACTTGATTTCCAGCCAGTCAATGCGCCGGTCGATGGCTTGCTTCTCCCGTTCCATCTCACGGATAATGTGCGTATACTTTCAAAGCATCCCGACCGTCTTGTGCTTCATCTCCAGTGGATCCATGGGATCACCCAGATAGTCTTCGATCTCGTCTAGGTGAGGAAGAGGCAAGAGGGCAGGCGGTCCAGAGAAGTCCTCAGCGGCCGAGTCGATCTGGATACCTACACAAGAAAAGTCGAAGATTAGAATGCAGGATGGCCTCGCAAGAAGTCTTGGAGGCCCTGAGCTGTACGCGAAGGAAAGGACAAGGTTAATTCATTTACTTGGGATGCGAGAGTTACCCATAAGACACGAGAGGTCGTCATTCTTCGTGACAGGGGGGCGTCGAATGCTGAGGCGAGTCAGAGTCTTGATATTGTTTGTCGGTGGTGTCAGGGGGATTCGCAGGTGGGGGGGGGGGGGGGAGTAGGCAAGGTTTCCTTGAAAAGGCTCGAAGTTAATAGGTGAGACGATAATGAGGAAAAGGAAAAGGAGGAGGAGAGAGGAAGAATCAAGAACCAGCTGTCTCTCCCGAGAGGATGTGGGAGGAGATGCATTGACTCCCATGGGTGGTAATGTAGTCGCATCGTCCGAGAAGGGGGGGGGGCAACAATTTTTGCCTTCTTCAAGCGAGACGATGAAGATGCAGAAGCGGGGGAGCGAACCAGAGTAGGGGCCATTGCAGCCACATTGGCCTTGTTTTGCTTACGGACTATCGTGAGGCCCTCGAGGAAACTAAGACTGTGAGATATGATGGTAGAAGAAAGGAGGAAATGAGAGAGGGGGCAATCTCCACGATGGGATGGGGTCACATATTTATAGCCTCTAGAGGTGGTCCCTCGCCAAAAATTCTCTCGTGAATTTATCTTAACACCACGAGCCGCGAGCCTCGGTTGGACTCTCTTTCTGAGCTTGAGACAAACTCAAAATGAGTGGGGATTGTGTATAACCTTTGGCTCGTGGGAAGCAACCTGAGTGGGAGCATCAGGCTAGGGGCGAGAGGGACTGTAGGGGCGAGTGGGACCATGGGGTACACTTGTCAAAGTCTAGAAGGGGTGCCACGGAGTAGGCAAGATCTCTCTCGTGGCACGGGCTGGCCCTTGGTGGCGAGATGACTCTTGCAGGGTAGGAGACTTGCGAGACAAGCAGATAGGCTCGTCTCCCCCGCTGACCAATTTCTCACTCATCGTATGAGGAGAAAAGGTGTTTTTACTTCCTTACACCAAGTGAGAATTTACTCTTCTACCCCAGGTAATTTTACCCTTTTGCCCTTGGTGGTTTGCGTATAGCCCTTCAGAACAGCGGAGTTTGGTTGTTGGCAGACCTAACTCAGGGATTTCGGTAATTTGAGGTCGGTTCAGTTTGGTTATTGGTAGGCCAAACTCAGAGGCCTATAAATAGACCGATAAGGTGCCTTGAACATGTTGTTAAACCCTTCTATCTTCTTCCTCAAAGGAACCTAGCTCAGTACTGGCTAGGCCTATAAATAGATCGAATTCACACAGTGTTCGGTCCGGAAGTTGTAGCTCACACCTACTCTCCTGGAACCACCGTCCTGACGTGAGTCACAAAACCAGAAAAGGACCGAGGGTCTCAGCTCGGAGGTCCCACCTATTCGGAATATTACGGGTAAGAGGTGGGACCTCCGAGCTGAGACCCTCGGTTTGTTTCTCATTTTGTGACTCACGTCGGGACGGTGGTTCAAGGAGAGTAGGTGCGAACTGCAACTTCCAGTCCGAACTCTGTGTGAAGTCGGGTTACAGGCTTCAACAAGAATGAAAGTCTGGTTGAAACTCAATGCCTACCGTCAAGCTCTCATTTAGCTGATTGGGTTGGTGATATCGCCCGGTGGTTGGCCAGAATGAAAGTTCGGTTCATGCTTAATGCCCGTTGTCAGGCTCTCATCTTACAAATTGGGCCGGTGGTAGCACCCGGTGGTTGGCCAAAATGAAAGTCCGGTTGATGCTCAATGCCCGCCATCAGATTCTAATCTAGCTAAGTAGGTCGGTGGTACCGCCTGGTGGTAGGACAAAAAGAGTAGGATTAAGGCACCACTCCCGATGTCAGGCTATCATCTAGCCGACTGGGTAGTTGGGCCCTTGGAGGGCGTTGAAGCTTTCAAGGAGTCGCTCCAAGAAACGATGATTCAAAAACACACCTCTCGGCATATCCCTCGGCATAGCCCTCTCGGCATATCTCTCAGTGTAGCCCTCTCAGCATATCACTCAGAGTAGCCTTCTTAGCAAATTCCTCGGCATAGCCCTCTAAGAATATCTCTCAGCGTACCCCTCTCAGCATATATCTCAGTGTAGCCTTCGCGGTATATCCCTCGATATAGTCCTCTCAGCATATCTCTCAGCGTAGCCCTCTCGGCATATCTCTCAGCTTAGCCTTCTCGGCATATCTCTCGGCATAGCCCTCTCGACAAATCTCTCAGAATAGTCCTCTCGACATATCTCTCGACATTGCAGAACAACTTAACGGATCAATCCTGCTTAATAAGGGGTCAAGCCCCGCCCCCCAAATCCAGTTTACGAGTGCGAGTTGCGATTGGTGCTGGGGTCATCACCTAAGATCCTAAGCTATGCATGAATGCGCGAAAGAGTGTGTGGATGGCTACGAGCGAAAGGCAAACAATCATGAAAAATTACAGATGCGAACATGCCCAAAAATATCTTATATGTATAAGAAGAGTACAAAGACGCTGGGGTCTCGCCCATTACATTTTAAAAAGGAGAAAAGAGAAAAATATACAAGGCAAAATGTGGGCCGGAAGGCCTTCAGGATGAGTCGCCGAACTTCTCACTGATAGACTCCAAGCCCAGTAGCGCATCCCAGTCGTCGTCACACTGCTGGTCATCCTCTCCTTTAGGCATGTCGATGGACGTATACAGCCACGACAGGACGCTACTTGTCGTGAGCTTTTCACCCTTCTCGTTCAGCAGCCCAGCATTTCGCCGCACCTCGATCGTGTGCTTGACCACCCCCTGAGCGTTCTCTTGCATCATAACCTCTATCTCATAATTGATGTACTGGTGACGCTTGACCTTTTTACTTGGGGGTAGCAGAAGGAAGGTCTCCAGCAGGTGCTTGTTCTCAGCCTTCAGCCCGGATACCTTGCGATCGATCTCCTGAGAAGGTAGTAAGAGAAAGTTAGCCAGGAAGGAAGCAAAGCTGCGAGAAGATAACAAATGATTCACTTACCTCTTGACCCGGTCTACTGGTGAGGAGTGCCTCTGATGGCGCTAGTTGGTCCTTTAGGGAAGCCGCCTTCGCCTTGGCAAGATCCTATGACATTTAGACCTCGTTCAGGTTCCTTTCAAGGTTGAAGCTCTGGCGAGAGGCCATGTGCGCAAGCTCCAAGGTAGAGGTTGGAATCCTCCCGGCTGTACCGCCCGAAGGCGTGTGTGTAGGACTTACCGCATGTAGTGTCCTGCTCCATCCAAGTTAGCAGGAGCATTGATATGGACACGCGGTTAGCCTAGGGGTCCCATTGGAGAAGCAGCTAGCCCGTCTCATACAGGTGCCTCTCGCCGAGCCCAAAGTTCTGATGCCCTTTCGGCACCGATCCCCCGGGCGCCTTCTCGACAAGGGTAGCGACCTTCATGGCAGTGCTCGCAGAACAAACCATTGGTTGGGAATAGGTCGGGTTTCGGCGACGAACTTGCCCTTGCCCGGTGAAGATATTTTGGAATTCTTGGTGGGAGCAGGGGAGGTGCATCCGGCTTCCGCTTCGGGACACTCGGCTAGTATGAGGTCCCCGGCTCAACCCGGCAAGAAAAGGCTGCCGATTTCAAGAAGGCCAGGCCGCGGGCGAGAGACCCAGTTTCGTCATGTGGCTGGTGGATGGGGATCTCCCACTCACCTACACAAGCGCTAAGGGTTAATTTCGCCGAAGGCCAAGGTATCAGTAAAGAAGGTTAGGCAAGACGGTACCTTCCCCAGCAATGACCAGCAAGATGGAGTCTATGTAGCGCTGCAAGAACTTGACAACGATGTTTTTGGTCCCAAAGAATTTGAGGAGGGAGGTCTTGTGCCCCCAAGCACGGGAGGCATGTAGGTCGCCTCGTCATACTACACAGGCTATAGGGGCACATTCCCGAAGTTCTCGATGATGAACACGAACTTCATGGACCAGTGATGGTTCTTGTTGGCGAGGCCACTTATCTTGATCGTCTAGCTGGAGAAGAAGACGATCCTGCTCTTGGCCCGGAAGTTGAATAGCTTTCGGGAGACTGAGGGGTTGAACTCGATCCTTTCCGCTCGCATGTAGCAGGCGAAGGCCACCAGGAGCACAACGAAGTTTGGGTTGAGTTGTGTCGGGATAATTAAGAAGTAGCGGAGGACCTGTCGCACCTTCGGCGATAGTAGAAGGTAAAACCCACCTCGAAATGCTATAGGGCGATGGCGAGCTCCCCTTCCAGTAGGAAGTTAAGTTTCTCGTTGCTCTCGGGATGCCATGCGATGAACCCTGGCAGGATGTAGTTGGGCACGACAGAAACATACTCCTCTTCTATCAGCTTGCAAGGGGGGGGGGGGGAAGTCATGGTCGATGAAGTCCTGCGCACACTTGGCCCGGTCATCAGTCTCTACTGGTATCTTGGCGAGTGCTAGAAGGGGTTAGGACTTGCACATGCGACGAGATCTCAGGAAGGTGAGTGCGTGGAAGGAAGACGAATGCTCGGGATCGAATGGAGTAAATGCGATAGGTGGCCTATCCTATTTATAGAAAATTTCTACAATCATGATGTTTTCCTAATGGTGGCGGGGCGCGGATAGCTTTTTAAAATATATATTGACACCTCGTAATCTGTCGGGCCATGCTTCTGCCTCTTACCTGCAAATGACGAGTGCCTCCAAGCAGTCCCTGGGTAAAAGGAAGGCACATCATAGAATAAGAGAAAAAATAAGCATTTGGCAGAACAAACACTACAACAAGCGAAAGCAGTTTAATTATACAGAGAGCCACTCGCCGAGCGAGGGCAAAATATAAATGCTTTTATTACATCATGCAGAAAGCCAAAAATAAAAGGATGCGGGACCCGACATGCTTAATACTGGACCCATTTCCAACGGCCATGACCTTGCCTACCCAATCACGGGTGCACTCATGGGTAGTAGTATGTGCTCATGGATGTCAGCTCCTGGTTGACCAAGTGCATCTGGTCCCGGGCTTACGTGATGTGACTCCCAGGGGAAGTCTCTATGCATCCGTCGTCTTGTTGCTCCATCTCCTAGACAAGGTGCTCGTAGTCCCACTTGAGGACCCCTAGCCGATGATACGTCGCATTCTAGTCTGCTTCCGCCCGGCGGGAGTCATCCCGCTGCATCCAGATCAGCTTGGACAGCACCTCCACCATCTGCTACTTGAGTGTCACGGCATCCCCGGGATCTCAAAGGATGTTTGTGAGCATGTTGGGAGATGGCAGGGGTGAGAACTCCTCTTCATCGACTTAAGGATCCCCCGCCGAGGTGTCCCAATAACCTGGCGAGAAGTTGCGATTGCTATCAAAATAGTCAAGCAAGAAGGGGAGGACCAGTATTTTCCCAGGCATTGGTATGGAGCTCCCACTTGGAGCCGGACAAGAAGGACCAGGCCTTCCCTCAAAGGATCCCACAAATAGATTGTGGCCCATTTTTCATCATCCCGGACGGGTCGGAGTTTACGCTGGCATGTTGGTCTTGGAAGAAGGAGGAATTTTTGTGCTTTCTCGGTCGAGGGGTGAGAGCCTATCAGAGTTCTTTGGGGATCTCAACAACAGGTGTCTGGTGTGCTAATCTAACCAGGCTCGTGGTCCCAAAAGGAGGAGCTGTAAAGGAAGAGGCGTAAGCAAGAGGATAATCAGTGGAAGGGATTTGAGAAGTTAATTATCAGTCAGACTTGAAACGGTTGTAGTCTCGGCCCGGTAGCTGGGGGCATTCTCTAGGGCCAGCTATTCGCTCCCTTCAGGGAATCAGAGGGTCTCAAAAGTCACCGGGGGAACACCAGTGTCGCTCGCGGGCAAAGTCTCCTGTGAATGGGCCTGGTGTTTAGGTCAGCGAACTTAAAAGATTCTTACCAGAGGCAAGTGAAGTACCTCAGCCTAGACGACGTGGTTCTCGTGATTGCAGGTAGGCATCGGAGAAGCGAACTCTTCCTCTATAGGGTTCCGCCGAATTATTGTCACCATCTTTGGCTGATAGTGTGAGTTAGTAGGCCTTTTGGACGAAAGATAGGGGGCGTACTTGGAGGCCTTGGAGCTGGCCTTCTCTTGCGCAGCCGCGAGACGGTCCATGAGCTCCTGCGAGAGGGGTTTCAAGGTTAATTTGTTGTACATTGTCGAAATGGCGAAAGCTCGGGAGATGAGTTGATAATGAATAGGTATATCAACTCTAGGCCCATCCTGTGTTATTTATAGAGCTGTGGAGGGATCCACAAAATATTCCCTTACTCTTCAGCAAGCACTCATCAAATTCCTTAGGTTGGATGATTCTTTACGAGTTTCGTGAAAGCTCGTAAAGAGTGGGGATTATGTACAACCACATATTCACTAAGTGGGCCCCACTAGGTTCATGGATTTATGGGACCTTCAGATCCAAGAGGGACCAGATAGGCGAGTGAAACATTCTAGAGTAGCTTTCGACCAAGGGGAGCGGAAAGTTTTCCGCCCCAGAGCAAGCGGGGAGGCTCCCGCCAGTAGCAGACATGGGAGTCTTGCCAGGCTAGTCATTGAGTGGCCCTCTTATCCCACTTCCACCCATGAGGCTGCAAAGATGAGTGCATGTCCTCTCGGCACTATCCCCTTTAGGTGAGTGGCGCCTTCATGGGCCACTCACCCAGTGGGGTCCAGAGGCAATAATACCAGGATGCCCTTGAAGGACTACGTTTAGCTTCTCAGAACAATTGAGTTTGGCTGTTGGTAGATCACTTTGGATTGCATATAACTGTTTAGAACAGCGAAGCTACGCTATTTGCAGGCCGGACTTGAAAATATATAAATAGACCCAAGGGGGTACCTCAGAGAGCAGGATTTCCAATTTTCTCATTCAGATCTTCTTGCGCTTTCTGAGATTCCCTTAGCTTGGCACTGGCTAAGGAAGGGAAGCGCTCTAAGATCTTCTGTGTGTGTGGTGGGACCTCCGTACTAGATCCTTGGGTTAGTTTTCAGCTCCAAGTCTTCAGTCAGTTAAGCTTGCTAGGAGAAGTAAGTGTGCGGCCGCCACTTCCCCAAGAGTCTGAACTCCATAGAAGCCGGTTATCAATTTCAACACCATGCCTTCAATGAAACTGTATTCCTTAGGATATCATGCACCATATATGCATCCAGATAAAGTGTTGTTGTGGAACTAATGAGCATCTTCAAGGTTGTCTGATGAAGAACCAGGTTGGCATGTCTCCAATCCCTATCTTTTCGATAATTCTCCACTATATCCAGTGCATTACCACAATCTATGAGTCCAAATTCATTCTGCATATGCTCATGTGTTATCTCTACTCTTTCGTATTGAATTTGAGATCGCCCTCCTCCATTTTATCTGGTGTAAGACGGGTTTTCTTAAGTGATTATAAAACTCCATCACTAACACCGAACTAAACATGTCTGGGATAACCAGCAACATTATCCCTGCCTACACTACATGGCCATAGATATGGGTGTCTCATGGTAGATCGAATTCCACTATCTTATACATTCCTATAGTGGCCTTCTCGATTCCTGAATAAGATTGATATCCAGTGTGCGGGTTGCTGGAAGAACAGATGGTATTTTTATTTTTCAATCTAAATATATTCATGATGTTCTTGAAAGATTTGGATTTGAAAACCTTAAGAAGGCTAATACTCTTATGAGTGTTTCAATAAAATTAGGAAAAGAGGAAAGTGGAATTTCAATTGATCAAATTTTGTATAGAGGTATGATAGGATCATTATTGTATTTAACTACATTTGGACTCGATATTATGTTTGTCGTTTGTTTATATGCTAGAGTTTAGGTTAATCATAAAGAATCACATTAAAAAGCAGTTTAACATATTTTAGATATCTTATTGGTCCTTCTAAACAAGGTTTTTGTATCCGCACATTGATTCAATCATTTTAAATGATTATTATAACTGGAACTATGTAGGTTGTTCATTAAATCATAAGAGCACTAATGGAACTTGTCACTTCTTAGGCCTTCACTTATTTCATGGTGGAGTAGGACATATAGTTTTGTTGCCCTCTTTACTACTGAGGCCGAATATATTGCACTAGGTAGTTGTTGTGTAAAAGCCTTATGGGTAAAATAAACATTAAAAACTTTGGCATACTTCAACATAGTGTACAATTAAAGTGTAACAAGAAAAGTGCTATTGATTTAACAAACAATCATGTACATCATTCTAAATCTAAACACATAAATGCCCGACATCATTTCATTAGAGACCATATTAAAAAGGATCATGTGAAAATTAGTTTATTGGAACCGATTCACAAATCACAGATATTTTCAGCAAACCACTTTCCGACTTCTGTTTTTCAATGTTAAGATAAGAATTAGGAATCTTTGATATTTCAAACTAAATTAATTTGTTTTATAATATAAAAAAATTTCAAAAAACTACAATACCATCAAATTAAAATGCAGTTAATTTTAATCAATATTAGAAAAACTAAAATGATTCATCTAAATTCATTTAAAGAAACTTAAAAATTCAGATAATCAGATAAAGTCTCAACAACACAGAAATTAAAACGACCAGCATAGAATTAAAAACACATATATTATATGAAGTTCACTATCATCAGCGATAGTGACTGTCGTCAGGCGATATCTCTCAGGAAAAAAACACCTATATAACCATAATCAGAAGTGTATACAATCACCACTTGTCTCTGGCTGCTCTTCACAAGAGCTCCTCGGTCATCAAGTGTGTCGTATCGAATGTCGTGGAGGATCCACCACTAGATTCTCCCACTTATGTTCTTCTGTTAGTGTAACTTTGAATTTTAGTTATCTAGCGATAATCTTCCTGAATTTCTGCATCCCAGTCAGCTTCTTTGTGACATATGCTTTATGTTCTTCAAATGACTATCGTAATTCATCAACTGCATCACAGAGAGAACATCCTCGTGTTATCGGTGGCCTCATAGAAGTACATGTTTCACATTGAGTTGTTGGGAATCGAGTCATCTCTGTACTATATATAGCTGGACTATAATCATCAACATAGTATTTTTGATCCATTTAACTATAATTCTGATATATGATGCACTAGATAATACCTCCCAATGAGAGTGTATTAACCTTCCTCCTCATAGGATTCTTCATCATGAAAGCATACCGGATAATGGACAAAATCAAGTCCGCTACATCAAACTACTCCCTCTCTTATACAAGACAAGTAAATAAACTTAATTGTACAGTGATTTTTTTGTATCTCTTGCTTTCAACATGATAGTGTGTCTCAATATATCTTGGATCAAATAGGCATCAGGAGTTAGTCTGGCAGTCGATTATATAAGTATTTTTACACCTTTTCCATGAAATATTGGATTTAATAGTGTCCAATCTCTATCCTTTTTATAATTTTCAACCACATTTATGACATTCTCACCCTCAATAAGGACAAACTTATTTCTTAAATCATCGTGAGTGATTTCTACTAATACTTTTTTCACATTAGATCCTACATTACTATTTAATTCAATAAATGCTGGATCTTCCAAGTGATTATGGAGCTCTCTCAACAACATGGCAGAAAACATATCAGGAATAATAATGGGCATTATACCCGCCTCTACTAACAAGTCATACACATGAACATGTCACGTCTGATTGAACTCCAAACTTTTGACAACACTTATAGCTACCTTTTCAATTCCCGAAAATGTCTGATAGGAATAATGTGGGTTACTAGATATGCTCTTCCTCGCTCTTGAACTAGATAGTATTTCTTGTAAGAAAAATTCGAGAACAAATTAATAATCACTATCACTGGTGATAGTGACTATCGTCAGGCGATAGCCAGATTTCTTCTTCACCCAAAAATCTCTTAATGATTGAAATCTTCTACAAAAAAATGTGTTCACAACTATCACAACATAGATTCAACAAATTGAAAAGTATTCTTTCAAAATCAAACTCTCTATTTCAACTTATAAAAATTTTCATCTTCTTCCTCTACTCAAAACTTTAAATCTCAGATCTATGAGTATTCTCTAAAAATTTTCAACTAAACATTTAATAAAACGAAAATCAAAACTCTAATCTATAGATCTATGGAATCTCAACACAAAATCATGTTTTTTTTTAAAAAAATCAAGTTCTAAGTTTGATCTCTACAAATATCCAAATTATCTCATGAAATCACCATTAAACTTCAAAAGATATTAAAAATCATGTTGAAATCAAAATCCTTTAACAAATGTCAAGAGATCCAAAGGAAATATGGTTTCAGGAAAAATGAGCCAAAGTGAGATCTTGACTCAGATCCGCCTTTTTATAAGAAATTGACATCGTTGGGAAAAATTGGCTACCACCCGCGATAACAATAAATTTCATCCTTTTTGTAATTAATTTCTCACTTCTTTTTTGGCTTTTGTTATATATGCTCCAATCAAGATTTAGTTGATTTATCATAAAGGATTATTTTCAATGTGTACTTTTATATTCAAGTCTCATAGAACATTGTTTTTGACTTTTCATGCCTTGGATAGAAAATGTTTAGAATTTTTTTCGCATGCCTCTAAGTGTGAGTAAAGTTTTATGTTAAAAAATGAAATTGCATTGACACTAATTGATAATCTACATATGTATTTAAATTTTACTTTACATGAATGTGCTTTGTGATAACATAACATCTTGAATTACATAAATCACTTACTTCCTAATGATTAATGCACTTATTCATTTCAAAAAATGTTGCCTAAAAATTGTTATCTATGTTTGTAAAACAAGTGAATAGGAGTCCTTGGTCAAAATTTAAATAAAATATGATTAAAAACAATGATAAATAAAATAATTTGACAAGGATACACCACCAAACACTATTAACTCTACTAATAAGTATTAATAAGTATTTTGAGGTTGAGCACCTTGGAAAAAATTGTAGTGCGTCTTGTGCAAACAATATGTGGCCGTTTATTCAGATTCTTTGTGCACTGAATTCTTTTATAGTAGTAAAGTTCATTATGTAAATTCAACGTTATGTTTGTACATTTCATATATTGTGTGTTTTAATTTATACATGTGTATTCTTTATCAACGCACAACTTGTATGCATTATTATCTCTTATAAAATTTCTTCTCATGAGAATTGTACCGAAAATAACAGCATAATTTATATCTCAACTAATGTACATGTATCTGACATCTCAGCATGATTTTTATAATGTTTTTGTTTACTTGAATTTCAATTTCTCCATATTTTTAAGCTATCTTTACTTTATCTTTCAAAATTTTCTTACGCATTTCTCAACATACTTAATCTTCTTTTCTCTATTTTTCACCTTTTCAAATTCTATACTAGTAACCTTATTTGCTCACATTATTTTTTCTGCTTCTACAAAATTAAATAACATTAAGAAATTATGATGTCTATATCATATTCCTTTATCCTCACCCCATCGTTTTTTGATAATACCAAAAGGGGGAAAATTTCATAAGAATTTGTTTAGCTTATTTATGGAGAGTAACAATTCCAAATTGCATTTATATAGAGGGAGAATCAATATGTAACATCTCCATCCGTTCATATAGCATATAATAGAAGGTCCGGCCGGGGATCCACACCATATGCCACAAAATAAAAGGCGAAGTCACGAGTTGATATCAGAGTTGCGCATCCTAACTCACAGCATTCTAGCGGAAGCTCTTAACATAAATACTGAACTCCAACCATGAATGTCCACTGATATAAATACCCACATTTATAAAAGAATGTACACCAAATACAATATCATTTGGCCTTATGGCCTTACAGTTACTCTTTACAAGTGTGGATTCTGACATCGGCGTGCAGGCCGGCCGCACGTGAACAAAACATAACATTTTCAGCTTAGCCTTCAAGGGCTAGCAGCAGCCGTAGCAGGGACTTCAGCCTTTATATATCCCGCTCGGCTCTCCAGCACCTGCACCAGGACATCACACCCAATGGTGGCAAACAAGGCAACGGTCAACATTCAACTCACCAATTTATAACGACCCTACCACTTTCCCGGGGCAGTGGTATTCCTTCCATGCAGGCATAGCATTTCATAGGAAGCCATATATATATATCACACATTGTGCACTCACGCACAAACAATTCATCACAATCGTCGGCCACACAGCCCGACGATCTGTGCACTCAGTGCACATTTTTGGTGTACCGGCGAACCAGGGTTCCACCACCGTTCTAGGTCTAAAACCCAATGGTAAAATTGAGCATTTAGTCTTTCCGGCGTGCAGGCCTAAGACTCACGTTATGCGCTCCATCTGACCGCACTTTCAGGTCTTCGAGTCGGATGGACATAATGCAGGTACGGATAAATCACCCCCACTACCCCCCCGTTGCTCAAGTCGCCTTGCCATCACTGAATACCAACGTACTCGAGGCTACATCTAAGGCGGGGGTCGGTTTCACCTTTCATGTTTGGCACGAGGCCTTTTTCAAGAGCTCATCAAGCTCACAATATCCACAATGTCGACTAAGGGCTGGCTTCACAATAGCCACAATGTCCACCACAGACTGGGTTCACAATGGCCACAATGTCCACCACAAATTGGCTTCGCAATATCCACAATGCCCACGACAAACTGGCTTCACATTCGCAAGTTAGCTAGGAGCCACATCCAGCATTCGCGACAGAACTCACTTTCCGTCCCTAGCTGTAACCTTAGCATTCATAGCATACAACATAAGCATTGAGTGGTTGTTTTCCTGGGCTTCCACTCCAGTACCTCCTGCTACTATCCTTCACAGCCACAACCCATCAAACTTGCAAGCATTATAAGGGTCTTTTCCTGGACTACCACTCCAGTACTTCCTGTTACTTCCCTTCACAAGTCCAACCCATCGATACCATACACTACACATTTAACCACAGAGTCTTCTCCAGTGTGCAAATACAACATCACCAATCCAGACAAACCTGTCCATATGAGCTTCATATAGCATGCTTATTTCGTACTCCATTTCCATATCTATATGCCAAACTTTTGGGGATTACAAGAATCAACCCAAGGAAATCCCTCACAAACCACCCTTTGGTGGGGGAAATCCACGCACATGCCAAAAAGGAAGGACTTCACATGTCCAAGAAGGAAGATCGTTACCCTTGACGACCTCTTTGGAGCCATGGAATTCTAGCCAGCTAGAAAGCACCGCAGCGATCTTGCCTCCACAACGCTGGCCTTGGATCTCAAATTAGAACTCAGCAGCTCCACCGGTGGCCGGCTCCTTTCCTCCTCCTCCTCCTTGCTATCCCTTCTGTCTAGTTTTCTTAGAAAGAGAATGGCCAAGTGAATAATGAGAGATATCTTCTCTTTTTCGGCCTTAAAGCAGTAGGGAGAAGCCTGGGCCATCAGATCCCAGATAAAGGAGATGGACGACCACGATTCGTCAACAAAAGTCTAATATTTGGCTGACACAGCCTGTGAAACGCCCGTGTCATAGGCTATATACCTTAAGCTGCACACAACCGACTCATCCAGAAGAGTACACGGCCATGTGACACGCCCGTATCACATGCCGTGTGACTTGACACGGCTTCAGACACGCTAGTGTCTAGCCCGTGTACCTCAAGCGGTACATAACCATCTCAAGCCGAGCAAGACACGGCCATGTGACACGCCCGTGTCACCGGACATGTGCCTAGAGACACACCCATGTCCTGCACGTATTCACCAGGCCTCACTGCCCTAACAAATCCAAAAAAGGACACGACCATGTGACACGCCCGTGTCACAGGCCGTGTACCCTTACACGGCTGCATACATGCATTCAGCATGTGTTTCGTCGACCGAAGTTCGTCGACCAGAGGGGGAAACGCCCTCTGACATGCCCGTATCGCAGGGCGTGTTCCCTCTGGAGAACTCATCGAGTGCAGTTCGTCGAGCACTCGACAGGCTGCTCAGCCATATAGAGTAGGACATGCCCTAGGACACCCCCGCATCCTAGGCCGTGTTGCCCAACTTGAACCCAATCTTGGGATTTGGGTGTTACAACCCTCCCCTCCTTACAATACATTTCATCCCGAAATTTGCACACAGTAAGGAAACTAGACGAAAAATGTTATAACTTCACAAAACTTTGATACACCTTGACACGCACTGCATAATAGTTTACACAAATAGCTTGGGAAATTCACCTCGCATGGTCTACTCTTGCTCCCATGTTAGCTCGTTACAGCCACAGTTGCCCGATCGGACTTTGACCTTCCAGATTGTTTTTTTCCGCAACTATTTATCGGCGCGATCCTCGATCTGAATGGGCCTAACCTTCGTCGTTAGCCCATACTCCACTGGTACACGATCATTCTCGATCACTTGAGCTGGATCTTTGACGGATTTCCAAAGCACCGAGATGTGAAACACATCATATAATCCACTCAATTCTGCCAAAAGAGCTAGCCGATAGGCAGCTTCCCCAATTCGCTCCACCGCTTCAAACGGATCAAGATATCTCGGACTTAGCTTTTTCAGACGTCGAATCCTGGACACGCCTTTGAAGGGTTTGATATTCAAATATACCCAATCGCCAACCGTGAACTCCACGTTCCGGTGCTTGGCATTGTAGTACTTAGCTTGTCGATACTGGGCTATCAGTAGCCTCTGTCGAATAAAGCGTATTGTCGAGTTAGCTTCATCGACTTCTTTATGCTTATAGAGTTTGGATTTGCCTGCTTCTGCCCAAGCTAACGGTGTACGACACTTCCGACCATATAGAGCTTAAAACGGTGCCATACTGATGCTTGCTTGGTAGCTATTATTGTAGGCAAACTCCACCATATAGAGATGATCTTCCCATTTCTTGCCAAAATCTAGGGCGCACATTCGGAGCATATCCTCCATTGTTCTATTGGTCCTCTCAGTTTGGCCATCTGTTTGGGGATGAAAGGTCATACTGAACGTCAACTTCGTGCCCAACAACTGATTGATTAGCCTCCAATCATTCGAAGTGAATCGCCCATCATGATCACTCACGATTCTATGAGGAACACCGTACAGCCGTACAATCTGCTCCACAAAGAACTTTGCCAAACTTTCTACTGAATCGTCCCGCATGTTCGGAAGGAAGTGAGCCACTTTCGTCAACCGGTCTATAATCACCCAGAATGAATCATTCCCGCGTTGAGATCTCGGCAACCCGTGCACGAAATCCATTGAAATATCATCGAACTTCCATTCCAGAATCGACAACAACTTCAAGAAATCGCCAGGCTTCTGGCATTCCACTTTCACCAAAGCACAAGTTTGACACATAGCCACATAATGAGTGATGTCTTTCTTGAGTCCTGGCCACCAGGACAAAATTTTCATGTCCTTGAACATCTTTGTGCTCCCAGGGTGAATTGAGTATTTTGTAAAGTGCGCTTCATACATCAATTCCTCTCTCAACTTACCCATGCTCAGGATGCACAACCGGCCCTCTTTTTGCAAAAGGCCATCATCCCAGGAGAATTGGCCATCCATCCCACCTTTTGCATAGCGTTGGAGATTTTCATCCAGCTCCGTTGCTCGTCGAATTCTGTGCGCAATGTCATATTGTACCTCCGTCCATTTCAAACATGCATCGGTTGTAGCATTCTTATCAACACAAGCAATTTCTAACGCTTCCAACTCCTGGATCAGACGCTCATCTTGCATCTGCAACCAATTTGCCCGTGACAGAACCCTCCGACTCAAGGCATCAATGACCACGTTTCCCTTCCCGGGAGTATAATGAATATCAAAGGTGTTGTCCCCAAGGAACTCCATCCACCTTCGTTATCGCATATTCAGATCTTTCTGATCCAACAAGTACTTTAGGCTCTTATGGTCTGTAAAGATATCCACTTTTATTCCATAAAGATAATGTCGCCATAAGTGCAAAGATCACCACCACCAACTCTAAGTCGTGGACGGGATAATTTCGCTCATGCACTTTCAACTGGCGTGAGCCATAAGCAATCACTTTTCCAAACTACAGAAGAACGCAGCCTAAGCCTCTCCCTGAAGCATAACTATAGATCTCATATCCGTCGGTACCACATGGTGATGTCAACACAGGCGCCGTGGTCAACCGACTCTTCAGCTGTTCAAAAGCTCATGCGCACTCCGGCATCCAAACGAACTTCTGATCCTTCCTGGTCAGTGTGGTCAGAGGCAAAGCGATCCACGAGAAGTTTTCAACAAAACGTCTATAGTAGCCTGCCAGTCCAAGAAAACTCCTGACTACGGCCACCGAAGACAATAACGGCCACTCCTGAATGGATCTTATCTTTGACAGATCCACTGCTATGCCCTCTCCAATTACCACATGGCCAAGAAAAGCCACCGACGATAGCCAAAACTCGCACTTTGAGAACTTGGCATGGAGCTTATTCATTCAAAAGGTATGCAACACCAACTGCAAGTGGTTTTCATGATCAGCTTCAGATTGAGAGTACACCAATATATCATCAATGAACACGATCACAAACAAGTCCAAGTACTCTTGAAACGTTCGGTGCATTAGGTCCATAATATTGATTACGCATTGCATAGCCCAAACGACATTACCTTGAACTCATAATGACCGTACCGCATTCCAAATGCAGTCTTGGGAATGTCACCTTCCTGAATCCTCAACTGGTAATATCCAGACTTCAAATCCATTTTGGAATAGATTGTTGATCCCACTAGCTGATCGAACAATTCATCTATCTGTGGAATCAGATACTTGTTCTTCTCTGTCAGCTTATTCAATTCCCGGTAGTCAATACTTAACCGCAAACCACCATCTTTCTTTTTCACAAACAGAACAGGTGTGCTCCAAGGTGACATACTTGGGCGTATATATCCCTGCTCCAGCAACTCTTGCAATTGGAATTTCAATTCAGCCATTTCCTTTGGTGCGACGCGATATGGCGACCGAGCCACAGGTTTCGCACCTGCCACCAACTCGATCGTAAATTCGATCTCCCGCTGGGGTGGTAGCCTAGGAAGATCCTTAGGAAACACATCGGCAAACTCCGATACAATCAGAACATCACTCACACTGGCCTTTAGCTCAACCGCCTGAATTAGCGTGAAGAATACCTCCGCGCCCTTCCGAACAGCCTTGACGACTTGGAGTGCATACATCAAGGTCCCGCTCACCCCTCGCATACCAGTGACCTTAGTCTCAAGCTCAGTATTCGGGCCCAGTGTGATCTCTTTTGACTGGCAATAAAAACAGGCACCCTGCTTCGCAAGCCAGTCCATACCAAAAATCACATCAAACTCTGATATCGGCACCACAGATGCGTTCAAACAGAAATCACGACTTACAATTTGAACAGCCACATCACAAGCCCTATCTACAAGCATCAAACATCCATTTGGTAATAACACCCTTACGCTCTCTGTCTTCACATGACTAGGTACTCCAATTCGAGCTACGAAGTCCTTACATAGAAATGAATGTGAAGCACCCGTATCAAATAGTGCCCTCGCCAACATGTTCTGAATCATAACAAAGCCTGTGACAATCACATCACCCATAAGCTACACACAAAGCATACAATAGGAAAAGTAATTGAAAACTTAACTCGTACCTGTGACGACGTCACTCAGCTTTATGGCCTCATGCTGGCCAAGATTGTAAACTAGGGTCTACGCCTGGGATGCAGAGGACTCCACCACTTCCTTTCTCTTCTCGGCGTAAGACGTTCCCGACTTATTGTCACCCTTTGGTGGAGCAACCCGACAATCACGGGCTATATGCCCCACTCTTCCACAAGTAAAGCAGGTCCGAGTCTCTAGCCTCGAAGTGTCCCCCGACGTTGCACCCGATGCAACCGTAGAAGGTGCTTGTCCAGAGGACTAGGACCTCTTGCCCCATTTCTTTTTATAATACGACTTCCCAGGTCGGGGTGCCTTGAACTCTGGTTTGGTCACAGCCAAGGCCCTTTTTTCTTGCACCCTTTTCATATCCTTCTCCAGCGCACACACAGTATCAACCAACGCCTGGAACTCTTGGTTCACTGAACTCGAAAGCAGGAATCACAACTCATCCCGCAATCCTTCATAGAACCTATTGGTTTTCCGCTGCTCATCGGCGAAGATGGAGCCCGCATACCGTCCCAACCGTGTGAACTCATGCAGGTACGTCTCCACACTGCCTTCTCCATGAGTTAGCCGTTGGAACTCATTTTCCATGGCAATGCGTTGTGCCACTGGTAGGTGATTTTCCAGGAAGAGTCATGAGAACTCCTTAATCAAACTTGTCGTAACTACCTGCATGCTAAGTGGTGTAACTCGATCTCGTCCCACCATAATTGAGCCTCTCCTTCCAATAAGAAGGTGTCCAAGGTGACCTTCTAATCTTCCTCCGTCCTGATCGCCGTCAAGATATGATTGACGCTCGACAACCAATCCTCCGCCTGCGTATGGGATCCCACACCCGTAAACGTCAGCGGATTAAAGCTCATGAACTGCTTCAACTGCCTTTCAGCTGCTCGAGGATCAACAACCGCAACAGATTCTGGCCTCGCCGCAACCTATTCTAACACCGCTGTCGGCTGCGCTTGCCTACCATGATGTGCTTTAAACATCACAAACAGCGCCTCAGCAACTTAGCAGACAGTTTCCGTAGAAGGGGGAGGTGTAAGCACCTCAGCTGGTATTGTACTCTCATGTGAACGCTGGGGCTCCGACTGTCCAACACCACTCCGGGTCACCTATAGGTGAACAAGACACACACATTAGCGACCACACACAAGCAATAACAACAAGATAGGAAGGCGCAGGTTCCTCAAACAAGTGTATTTGCATTCCTAAGTGGACATTCAAGAGTTCATTCGTGTTAATGTGGCTCGTACTAACACGTGCTCGCCACCCCACAGAAGAATTCGACCACGAATTCGAAAAGGGAATGACCGAGACAGCTGATACCAAAAATGTAACATCTCCATTCGTTCATATAGCATATAATAGAAGTTTCGGCCGGGGCCCCACACCATATGCAACAAAACAGACGGTGAAGTCACGGGTTGATATCAGAGTTGTGCATCCTAACTCATAGCATTCTAGCGGGAGCTTTTAACATAAATACTGAACTCCAACTATGAATGTCCACTGATATAAATACCCACATTTATATAGGAATGTACACCAAATACAATATCGTTTGGCCTTATGGCCTTACAGTTACTCTTTACAAGTGTGGATTCTAACATCGGCGCGCAGGCCGGCCACACGTGAACAAAACATAACATTTTTCAGCTTAGCCTTCAAGGGCTAGTAGCAGTAGTAGCAGTAGGGACTTCAGCCTTGATATATCCCGCTCGGCTCTCCAGCACCTGCACCAGGATAGCCCACCCAACGGTGGCAAACGAGGCAACGGTCAGCATTCAGCTGACCAATTTATAACGACACTACCCCTTTCCTGGGGCAGTGGTATTCCTTCCCTGCAGGCATAGCATTTCATAGGCAGCCATATATATATATCACACATTGTGCTCTCACGCACAAACAATTCATCACAATCGTCAGCCATATGGTCCCACGATCCGTGAACTTAGGGAACATTCTTGGTGTACCGGCGGACCAGGATCCCACCACCGTTCTAGGTCCGAAACCCAACGATAAAATTGAGCATTTAGTATTTCGGGCGCGCAGGCCTAAGGCTCTCGTTATGCGCTCCAACTGACAGCACTTTAAGGTCTTCGAGTCGGACGGACATAACGCAGGTATGGATCAACCACCCCCCGTTGCTCAAGTCACCTTGCCATCACCGAATACCAACGTGCTCGAGGCAACATCTAAGGCGCGGGTCGGTTTCACCTTTCCTATTCGACACGAAGCCTTTTTTAAGAGCTCATCAAGCTCACAATAGTCATACTATCCACCAAGGACTGGCTTCACAATAGCCACAATGTACACCACGGACTGGCCTCACAATAGCCACAATGTCAACCATGGACTGGCTTCATAATAGCCACCATGTCCACCACGGACTGGCTTCATATTCATAGGTTAGCAAGGATCCACGTCCAACGTTCGCGATAGAGCTCACTTTTCATCCCTAGATCTAACCTTAACATTCATAGCATATAACACAAGCATTGAATGGGTATTTTCTTGGGCTTCCACTCCAGTACATCCTGCTACTGTCCTTCACAGGCACAACCCATCGAACTCACAAGCATCACAAGGGTCTTTTCGTGGACTACAGTACTTCCTGTTACTGCCCTTCACAGGTACAACCCATCGATACCATAAACTACATGTTTAACCACGAAGTCTTGTCTGGTGTGCAAATGCAACATCACCAATCCAGACCAACCTGTCCAGATGGGCTTCACACAGCATGTCAATTCCGTACTCCATTTCCGGATCTATATGCCAAACTATTGGGGATTATAAGAATCAACCCAAGGAAATCCCTTCACAAACCACCCTTTGGTCGGTGAAATCCACGCACATGCCAAAAAGGAAGGACTTCATATGTCCAAGAAGGAAGATCGTTACCCTTTATGACTTCTTTGGAGCCATGGAATTCTAGCAGGCTGGAAAGCACCACAACGGTCTTGCCTGCACAACGCTGGCCTCAGATCTCGAATTGGAACTTAGCAGCTCCACCGGTGGCCGGCTCCTTTCCTCTTCCTCCTCCTTGCTCTCCCTTCTCTCTAGCTTTCTTAGAAAGAGAATGGCCAAGTGAATAATGAGAGTTATCTTCTCTTTTTCGGCCTTAAAGCATTAGGGAGAAGCCTGGGCCATCAGATCCCAGATGAAAGAGATGGATGACCACGATTCGTCCACAAAAGTCTAATTTTTGGCTGACACGGCCTGTGACACGCCCGTGTCACAGGCTGTGTACCTTAAGCGGCACACAACTGACTCATCCAAAAGAGTACACGACAATGTGACACGCCCGTATCATAGGCCGTGTGACTTGACACGGCTTAAGACACGCCTGTGTCTAGCCCGTGTACCTCAAGCGGTACACAACCATCTCAAGCCGAGCAAGACACGACCATATGAAACGCCTGTGTCACCGGCTGTGTAATGCCGCGAAACTCAAAAGAGCGACGGGAGGCGTTTTGGGCCAAATTTGGAATTTGGCAGGGGGCACACGGCCTGGGACACGGCCGTGTCCCAGGGCATTTCATGCTCGAGTCGACGATTTGGCCGAGAGGTCGACGAATTTTGGAGTCGACGATCGTCGAGCAGCGAACACGGCCTGAGACACGGGCGTGTCTCAGGGTGTGTCGAGCTCGTGTCGATGATCGGCCCAGGAAGTTGACATTTTCGCTCGACGATGTGTCAATACAGGGAACACGGCCTAAGACACGGGTGTGTCCAAGGCTGTGTCGGGTGGTCAACGAACTGCGCTCGACGAAGTGTCGAGACAGTGAACACGGCCTGGAGCCCAGCCGTGTTCGGGTATGACATAGGCGTGTCAATTAGGACACGGCCGTGTCCAAGACCCGTGTGAGTCTCGGGTTGGTGTTAGTCCTGTGTTGATGGGGGAACACGCCCGAGAACACGGGTGTGTACTGGCTGACACAGGCGTGTCAGGTCTAACATGGGCATGTTGGATGCCCGTGTGTTTTTCGAGACGCGTCGATTTTGACGGTGAATTTGGGACACGGCCCTGGGCACGGGCGTGTCGCAGGCCGTATTCGGCCCAAGTTTTACATTTCAACTACAGATCGTAGCCGTTCGTTTCCTTATTTTGGGATCCGACGGTTGGGGGTTGTTACTACTGGGATATACCCGGGATTGGGCCTTTGAAACCCTCATTTCACTTGAGTGGTTCGCTTTCTAAGTCTAGAGAGAGGGGAGAGCAAAGGAGGAAGAAGAAGGCTAGATCCGGTCACCGGCGGAGCTTCGGAGCTCCAAATCCCGAACCGACTTCGGATCTACGGAGGCAAGGAGAGGGCGGTGCATTTCATCCGCATAGTTTTCCATGGCGCCAAGGAAGAACGCTAGAGTAACGATTCTCTACTTGAGCATGTGAAGCTCTACTTCTTTTACATAGGGAAGCCCGCTGTCGCGAGTTTGCGGTGAGTTTGAGGCATTCCTTCAGGTAGAAAAGAATAGTACCCATTGTGTACATGTAGAGTCCATAATCGAGAACGGATATAGGCATGATGTGTGAAGCCTACCCGGACAAGTTGGTCTGGATCGGTGATGTTGCATTGCATAAATGGCCGGAGAAAACTCCGTGCAAATGTTTGTTTTTCGGGTTTTCTACGTGGTAGATTGCAACAGGGAGCATTGGGGATTAACTCCAAGGTGCACCAGGAAAACTGTGCAGATGCGTGGTTCTGCCAACATGGTGGCCTAGGATCCAACCTGAACATAACTGGGTTATGTGATTGTATGGGAGACCTACGAGTCCTCAATCCGCATGAGCTTGACTTTTGTCGTCAGCCCACTATCCACCGGCACTTGATCAACCACGATCACTTGCGTAGGCTCTTGCACCGCCTTCCGAAGCACCGAAATATGGAATACATCATGTAATCCACCAAGCTCCACTGAAAGCTTCAACCGATAGGCTGCTTCACCAACTCGCTCCAGAACCTCAAACGGCCCAAGGTACCTCGGGATTAGCTTTTTCAATCGCCGTATCCGCGAGACACCCTTGAACGGCTTGATATTTAAGTACACACAGTCGCCCACAGCGAACTCCACGTTCCTGTGCTTGGCATTATAGTACTTCGCTTGCCAGTCCTGAGCGATAAGCAACCTCTCCCGGATGGTACGCACCAACGAAGTAGCATCCTCCACTTCTAATCGCTTATACAACTTTGACTCACCCATTTCTAGCCAAGACAACGGCGTGCGACATTTTCTACCATATAGGGCCTCGAAGGGCGCCATTTGAATACTCGCTTGGTAGCTATTGTTGTATGCGAACTCCACCAAATAAAGATGGTCTTCCCATTGCTTTCCAAAATCCAAGACACACATGCGAAGAATGTCTTCCATAGTTCTATTGACCCTCTCGGTCTGCCCATCTGTTTGCGGATGGAAGGCTGTGCTGAATTTTAGCTTTGTTCCCAACATTTGCTGCACAAGCCTCCAATCATTGGACATGAACTGCCCATCTCAGTCACTCACGATGCCGCGGGGCACACCGTGAAGCCGTACAATGTTATCCACATACAGTTTTGCCAACTTCTCCACCGGATCATCCTTCCTATGCGGAATGAAATGCGACACCTTCGTTAGCCGATCTACAACCACCCAAATGACGTCGTTACCCTTTTGCGACCTTGGCAAACTGTTGGAACACCCTATTACTAATTTGGGTCAGGATCACTATGTCTCTAGGAATCTGTGTTTGACCTTCTGTATAGCCCAATAGGTCAATTAGAATTGAGTCTAAGGGTTAGAAGTCTAGGATTGGAAGCTGCCCTGAAGACCAAGCTTCTGTGTCTGGAGACTAAGTCTGATCGTCGAGCTCAGCACGACGATTCGTCGAACTCAGATCGACGATCGTCGAGCTCAACTTCGGCAGATCGTCGAGCTCCATTCGACGATCGCTGAGCTCAACTTCACAATATCGTCGAACTCCATTCGACGATCGGTGAGCTCAGTTCGACGATTTTGACTCTGCTTTGAATCTTTATCTCTGAGCTCAGTTCGACGATCTTTGAGCTCAGATCGACGTTTTTTTTGCTGCTTGAGTTTTCCAGTTCGCTGAGCTCAGATCGACGATAGCAGAGCTCAGTTCAACGATTTCAGATAACTTCCAGAATTCAAATTCAAATCAGACAGGAGTTATTATGCAATTAATTCAGAAGATTTGCTAGCCGTTTTCATTTATTTCTGGACCAAGTTTCAAGGGATTTTTTCAAGGAATAATTCTGTGGACTTTCCTCCAGAAGAGTTTTTGCAATTAAGGATGCAATCAATGCAGGCCAACGGCTATCTTTGACAGAGTGATATTCTATTCTGGCACAGAGAATAAAAGACAGAATGTTTTTGAATAAAAATAGATGATATACAGAGATTAACAAGAGGAGGACACACAACTCAGAATACAGAGACTCTCTCAAAAACTTCTGTCAAAAAGAGTTCTGAAGAACACTCATCAAAGAGATCAAGTTTTCAAAAATCATCAGATCTCTTCATCTTTCAAAGTGTTCAAGGCCAACATCATCTCAAGACTGCAGACACTCAACATTTCAGCTTGCTGAAATCATCTATTGCTGGAGATCTACCTTTGAAGGCCTATCACCCTCAGCAAAGCTTTTCTTCCTGAAGATCTCAAGGACTCAGGGGGAGCTTTGACATCAATCCACTTAGTCTTCTCAGTTGATTAAGAAAGAGAAGACTGCCATCACTCTCTCACCCCCACTCTGTAAAGGGTTTTTCAAACTCCCTTCAAAAGTTTGAATCTGGTTTTTGAGCACCTTGTCAAAAGCTCATTGGTGGCAAGACACCTGAACAAAAAATCTGCTTTGGTTTTTGAGCACCTTATCAAAAGCTCATTGGTGCCCAGGACACCTGATCAACTCATCCTGCAGTGGATTCCTACCTAGGGTGGTAGAAGAGTGGATGTACCCAAGTTTGGGGAACCACTATATTTCCTTGTGTCATCTGGTTCTGCTTGTTTACTTTTTGTTTATGGCCTTGATTTGTCTGTGCTTAGTTTTTGCATAGTTTAGTTCTGTGATTAGGTTTATATTTGCTTCCCTGCTCACACATATTACAACAATTGTTGTAAAAGTTTTTCAAAAGTTTCAAAACACCATATACTCTATTCACCCCCCTCTAGAGTATATCAGATCTAGTTGCACTTTCAATTGGTATCAGAGGGAGGTTGGTTAAACATACCATATCTGGTTGGTTGTACAGGCTAACACCTGAACCCCAAGATCCTAAACTAGATCTGTTTTTCTTTTATTTTATTATTAGATTCTGTTTACACAAATCATGGCCCAAAACAAAGATTATGCCAGCACCAGACCTCCAGTGTGCAATCTGTCAAAGTTTGCACTTTGGAAAGCAAGGATTAGACTCTACATGAATTCTATTGACGAAGATATATTTAATTCTGTTTTGACAGTGTGTCCAAGACCCCCAAAAAGCACAAGCACAAATGCTGTTCCACCTCCATCAGGAACAAAGGCTGACGTCAAAAAATGGAAAGTAGCTGATGCCAAGGCTATGAACATCCTAGCCCAGACAATGTCAGATGACATATTTCAAAAGGTAGCTGAATGCAACTCAGCCAAGGAGATTTGGGACAAGCTCTCAGAAATTGTCTCAGGCTCAGCTGATGAGAGAAAGGACACAAGATCCCATCTCATCTCCCAATATGAGAACTTCAAGAAGGGAGAGACTGAGTCAGTAGGAGACATGTATAACAGACTGAGTCTAATTGTCAGTGAACTGAGGACATTAGACAAAGAGATCTCTCTGACAGAACTTAATGACAAGATCCTAATGTGCTTCCCCAGCACTTGGGATTCAAGAATCTGGCCAATCAAAGATGCCAGAAGTTTAAATGAGATCACCACTGAAGCCTTGTTGGGTAAGCTCAAGTCTTATGAGCTGCTCATCAAGAATAGAGAGGAAGAACAGAAGGCTGCTTCACCAGCCACAAGAAAAGAGAAGACCATAGCATTCAAGGCAACTGAGGATCTGCCTGAAGAAAAAGCTGCAGGCAATGATGAACTTCTCAGCTTGTTGGCCAAAAGATTCTATAAGATGGCCAGAAAGGACTTCAGAAGAAGATCATACAAGGAGCAGGATAAGCCAAGGTATGACAAGTCCATTGGCAATAACAAAGACATTATCTGCTTTGGTTGCAGGAAACCAGGGCACATAGTTCCTGACTGTCCAGAGAACAAGAACAAGGACAGAAGGGAAAGAAAGGAGAGAAGAAAGGAGAAAGACTCCAAAAGGAGTGGCAATAGCAAACCTTCTTCCAGCAAAAATAAGCATACAAGGAAAGGGTTTGTTGCTGAATCCTGGAGTGAGACTGAAGAGTAGTCAGAAGCCTCATCCAGCTCCAGTGATGATGAGGATGATGCAGAAGAAAAGGAGTTCTGCATGATGGCAATCAATGCCTCACAGCACAATTCAGAGGAAGAAGAGTGAGAGTCAGACTCAGAGACTCAACCTGAAGAAGATCAGGTAATTAGTTCTTTTAATTTTAGTTCAAAAGATTTTAAATCTGAATTTAAAGCACTGTGTTTAGACCTACTAAAGTCTGAGAAAGAGATTATCTCTCTCAGAAATCAATTATCTGAACACAATGGTTTAAAGTCAGAGAACCTCAAACTCTCTCAGGAGTTGGAGAACTATAGGGAACAGATAGCTACACTGAAAAGTGAGCTCTCTGAGGCCAAGAAGCTTGAAGAATCCCTTAATGGGAGAAGCATCAAGCTGATGGACATCACAAGCACAGTGAACTCTAGATTCAACAGTACACTGGGCTTGGGTGCTTCATCCAGCCAACCTATAGTCCTAACAACTCCCATCAAGTTTATCTCTAGTAAGGGAAAGGGAGTTGTAGAGGTTGCCAGGAAAAATTCTGATCTGCCTCAGAAAACTAAGTCCCAGCAAAAATCGTCGAACGGAGATCGACGATCGCCGAATGAAGATCGATGATCGCCGAACGCAGCTCGACGATCTCAGGAAAAATCGTCGAACGGAGGTCGACGATCTCATATACCTGACCTCAGCCATAGTCGACCGTCGAACGGATCTCGACGATCTGACCCAAGATCGTCGAACTCAGCTCCAAGATCGTCGAACAGAGGTCAGAACTCTGGAAACTTTTTCAAAGGCAAATCAAAATTGAATCCTAAGGATTCTTCATCCCAAACCTTCAACCCTTATACTGAATGGATCTTACCTCCAAGGAGATATCATCCTGAAGGATATAAGAGTCAGCCAGGGATGTCTTTCATTTCTGAATTTAGAGGTTATCAACCTAGGCCCAAGGTAAACTGGGTCAAAAACAAGTGAATTGTTTTATGTGCAGGTGAAGACCTATCCAACATCTAACCAGCAATGGTACTTGGATAGTGGGTGCTCTAAGCACATGACAGGGAATAAGGACAACCTCACTTCCTTTAGAACCAAGCTTGGACCCAAAGTTATCTTTGGTGATTCCAACTTTGGACAAACTAAAGGATATGGTGCAGTACAGATTGGATCAGTAACCTTCAAGAAGGTAGCATATGTGGAAGGACTGAAGCACAACCTGATCAGCATCAGTCAGCTATGTGATGAAGGCTACCAGGTGACCTTCAGCAAAACCTTATGCAAAATCAAGTCAGAGGACAACACAACTGTGTTGACAGGTATAAGGAAAGGTAACATCTACTTAGTAGATTTTCTTTCAACTGATATAGATATTTGCCTGTTTAACTCAGTCTGTAGACCAAATGTGTTATGGCATAAGAGATTAGGACACCTAAACCTTAGAACTATTGCTAGGCTATCCAAGGACAACCTTGTTAGAGGACTACCTTCTGGCCCCTACAAGAAGGAAGGACTCTGCAAGGCTTGTCAACTAGGCAAGCAAACTAAAAACAGTTTTAAGTCACTTAATAAGAGTGATTCACCTAGGATATTGTATCTGTTACACATGGATCTATTTGGACCCATCACAGTACAAAGCCTCGGAGGGAAATCCTACACTTTAGTAATTGTAGATAACTTCTCTAGATTCACTTGGGTGTTCTTTCTAAGGAAGAAGTCTGATAACTTTAAGTGTCTGACAGAGTTTCTCAAATGTATACAGATTGAGTTCAATACTCACATTGCCCTGATCAGAAGTGATCATGGGACAGAGTTTGATTCTCTTCTTATGCAAGAGTTCTGTCAGAGTGAACGGATCAGGCATACTTTCTCAGCTCCTAGAACTCCTCAACAAAATGGGGTAGCTGAAAGGAAAAATAGAACCCTTATTGAATCTGCCACCACATTGTTGTCAGATGCTCATCTACCTCTATCCTTTTGGGCAGAGGCAGTGAACACCTCCAACTATGTGCTGAACAGAAGTCTGATACATAAACTGAAGGGAAAGACTCCCTATGAATTACTCAAAGGGAAGAAACCTAAAGTTGACTATTTCAGAATTTTTGGTTGCATTTGCTATATTCACAATAATGACAAGAAATACTTAGCAAAATTTCAAGCCAAGGCTG
Source organism: Platanthera guangdongensis (assembly GCA_039583875.1). NCBI lineage: Eukaryota > Viridiplantae > Streptophyta > Magnoliopsida > Asparagales > Orchidaceae > Platanthera > Platanthera guangdongensis. Next base: position 111,344,358 of record CM077164.1, read on the forward strand.
ATGAAGGAGTGTTTCTGGGATACTCCATGATCAGCAAGGCCTATAGGGTCTATAACAAATCATCTTTGAAAATTGAGGAATCTGTTCATATTTCTTTTGATGAAACTAACATGTCTTTCAAGGAGAAGATTTCTTCTACCATAGAACCTTTGCAGGAACACTCTCTAGTTGAAGATATGAACAAGCTACAGGTTGCTCAAGAAGAAGAAAGCAGTGAGGATGAAAGCAATGCTCAACACATTGAAGCTCAACTTGAAGAGCCAGTTGTTGTACCACAAGAGGAAACAACAACACAGGTTGGTGAACAATCAACACCCCCTGTTGATCTAGTAACATCAAGAGACCATCCAATTACCCAAATAATTGGAGAACTCTCAGCTGGTGTGCAAACCAGAAATCAGGTCAACCAAAACCTATTGCACACCTGCTTCCTTTCTCAAATTGAACCTCAGTCCATTCAAGATGCAGAGCAAGATCCACACTGGATCATTGCAATGCAAGAGGAGTTGCATCAATTTGAGAGGAACAAAGTATGGGAACTAGTGCCAAAGCCAAAGGATCATTCCATTGTTGGAACAAAATGGGTATTCAGAAATAAACTTGATGATCAAGGAGTAATAATAAGGAACAAGGCAAGGCTAGTTGCCCAGGGATATTCTCAAGAAGAAGGAATTGACTACGACCAGACTTTTGCACCTGTTGCAAGATTAGAAGCCATCAGAATATTTCTAGCTTATGCAGCTCACAAAGGCTTCAAGGTTTATCAGATGGATGTCAAGAGTGCCTTCTTAAATGGAGACATCAAAGAGGAAGTCTATGTCAGACAACCTCCAGGTTTTATCTCTCCAACTTATCCTGATTATGTTTTTAGACTAAATAAAGCATTATATGGTCTCAAGCAAGCTCCTAGAGCATGGTATGAGACCTTAGCATGCTTTCTCTTGGAAAATAGTTTTATAAGGGGTAGAGTAGACCAAACTCTTTTTATTAGAACCCATAAGTCCCATACCCTACTAGTACAAATTTATGTAGACGATATCATTTTTGGTTCTACTGACTCAAAATTGTGCAGAAGGTTTTCTAACCTGATGCATTCTAAATTTGAGATGAGTAGCATGGGTGAGCTATCCTTCTTTCTAGGATTACAAGTCAAACAACATGCTGAAGACATCTTTATTTCTCAAACCAAATATGCTAATGAACTGGTTAAGAAATTTGGTATGTCTGAGGCATCTTGTATGAAAACACCCATGCCTACCAATGCTGTATTGGATGCTGATGAACATGGGAAACCTGTTGATCAGACAACATATAGAGCAATGATTGGCTCTTTACTGTATCTTACAGCCAGTAGACCAGATATAATGTTTGCTACATGTATATGTGCTAGGTTCCAAGTAAGCCCTAGAGAGTCACACCTAACATTAGTAAAGAGGATTCTCAGGTATGTTAAAAACTGTCCAAATCTAGGTCTCTGGTATCCAAAAGATTCAGCATTTGAGTTAACTGGATTCTCTGATGCTGATTATGCTGGATGCAGAATTGACAGGAAGAGCACCAGTGGAACTTGTCAGTTCCTTGGTGACAGACTTGTCTCTTGGTTTTGCAAGAAACAAACATCTGTGTCAACTTCAACTGCTGAAGCTGAATATATGGCTGCAGGCAGTTGTTGTTCACAAATACTGTGGATTCAAAACCAACTCCTAGACTATGGCTACAACTTAGAGAAGTCTAAAATCTTTTGTGACAATACAAGTGCTATTTCCATAGCTCAAAATCCAGTCCTCCATAGTAGGACAAAACACATAGAGATTAGGCATCACTTCTTAAGGGACAATGTTGAAAAGAATAAAATTGAATTACAATATATCCCAACTGATTTACAAAGGGGAGATATTTTCACCAAGCCTTTCGATGAAAAGAAACACACCTTCTTCCTAAATCAGTTAGGAATGTTAGATGGAGGAAGTCTTAAATAATATCCAAGATTTTGAAAGCTAAAAATTGACCAAGACTAGGCAAAATTCTGATTTTTCTTAGTGTCTAGAATTTTCTGATCTCTGAACTGCGCTCGACGATTTCCGCACAGATCGTCGAACGGAGATCGACGATTTCCAGAATCGTCGAACTGAGTTCAGCGCCCCTCAGATAGTATGAACTATCTCCTTCGGTCAACGATCGTCGAACGGCGCTCGACGATTATGTTCACTGAACGATCGTCGAACGGAGCTCGACGCCTTCCAAGATCGTTGAACGGAGATCAACGATGTTGGAGTCTCTTCAGATTCCTTTAGCAGCCTAGATCGTCGAACTGAGTTCAATGATCTTTCCAATTCTGCGTCGAACCCTAATATAAAACTCATTTTTCGCCGTCGTTCTCTCTTGCGCTTTCAATTTCTCTGCAAGAATTTTCTTCCCTCCAAACAGTTCTACGCTTGTTCGTTTTGTTTGTTAAGTTTTTGCAGGTACAATGGCCGTATCAGTTGCTGTCCTAGCCGCAATGAAGTTTGACGCAGGCTTCGACATTGATCTGGAATCATTCAACACCACTGATCAAATATTTCAAGACATTCTGAGCTTATTCAAGGATCAACACTTGTCTGCCCTCATGACCACCAGGATAAAGCTTGCCTCAGATGAAATAAAGGAATGGGTCTATACTGCTCACAATCTAGACAACAACACTATAGTTGGCTCTATTGCTGGAACTCAGGTACCTCTGACCCCCACAGTTTTAACAGAGGTTTTTGGTTTAAGAAATGGAGAAGAAACTGTTGAATTATCTGGGGAGGAGTTTTTTGACATACTTGCCAGGATGGGTCATCCTGAGGGAAACCCTAGCAAGTTATTCAAAAGGAACTTGTCTGTTGAGTACAGGTTCCTAGCAGATGTTGTAGGAAAAGTGCTGTTGGCAAAACACTCTGCACATGACACTATCTCCAGACATCAGCTCTGCCTCATGGGAGCTCTGGTAGATAAGAAAAGTCTGAACTGGGGAGAGGTCTTCTTTGACCTAATAAAGAAGAAAATAAATAAAAGCTTTGTAAATTTTGGAAGGATTATTGGAGTCTTCCTGCAGAACAAGTGCCCCACCTTGCTAGTCTCCTCTGGAGTGCACATAAATGCCTCCAAGAGACTTACCTGTGCCCTCTTTGGCAAGTGGGATAGGCAGATAAGCAAGCCAAGCAGGCCCTCATCTAGTGCTCCTTCAGGCACCAGGACTCACAGAGTCACTCTCCCACAGGTCTCTGCTCCTGCAGAATACCTGGCTGCTGCTGTTGCTGCCTCTTCTCCTCCTCCAAGTCCAACCTTACCTCCAGCTCCATCCACCATTACCATCTCTAGCCCTTCCCTAACATCAATTCCATCTCCAGCAACCATTTCATCACCTCCAGTAGACCAATTCCACCCATTGTTCTCATATCCACCACCAGATGTCACTTCTTCACCATCCATACCATCATTCACCCTTCTGGATGACTCCTACATGGATGATTCCCCCTCATCTCCTCCAGAATTACCATCCTCTTCAACATCATTCCAAGATCTCCTCCACCACATCATTGACCAACCATCATTCACTCCATCCATATCCATACCCTTGTCCTCCATCTCCACCATTCCCACACCTCAGCCAACCATCCCTCCACTCTCCAGCCCTCCACTTCCAGCATCCTCAGCCATCCCTATTCCATCTACCTCTGCTCCTGCTATTGAGCATGTAGATCTCCCAGCCTTAGCTGACAAGTTGTATGAGCTACTTACCCCCAGGCTCTCTCTTCTCATGGAGGCCTCCTTAGCTCCTCTACAACAGTCAGTGGCAGCTCTCTCTGCCAGGCTTTCCTCCCTCATTCCTCAGGCAGCACCTCCAGTAGTGTGCCTTGATACAGATGCATCTGCATCCAGGCAGGGGGAGATGCCATATGAAGCAAGCCTTCATGCTGTTGTTGTTGCTGCTTCTGCTCCTGCTGTTCATGATACTGCTGCTGCTGCTGGTGTTGCTGTATCTGCTGTTCCTGTGGCTCCTACTGCAGTCTTGGCAATAGACCTAAGGTCTTTGCTTTCTGCCTTTGATACTGTATACTTCAGCTATCTCCCAGAGCCTAATGCTATCCAGCCCCCAGAAGATTTGTCCAAGGCACTGGTGCCTTTCTCTGGCTGTGACCCCAGCATTATATCCTCCTTTGTACTCTCAGTAACTGCTGCTGCTGCTGCTGCTGAAGAAAGAACTGTTTTTGCTGCTGCTGAAATCCTAACTGCCTCTGATGAGCAGATATCCAAGGATTTTCTGATGACAGAGGCCACTGATTTTGAGCCTGCTGAAGATTCTGTTGATGTTACTGAAGTTGCTGCTGCCATCACTCCTGAAGCTACTGTTGTTGTTTCTGCTTCTCCTTCTGTATCTGCTGCTGAATCTATTGTTGTTTTTGCTGAATCTGTTACTGTCTCTGCTGCTGTTCCTGCTGCTGCTCCTTCTGCTTCTTCCTCATCTGCTGCTGCTCAGTTGAAGAAAGAGTTGATGAAGAAAATAGATGCTGTATATGATGCCCAGAGTTCTGACTCTGATAAGTTCAAGACAGACTCTGATGACTCTGCTGCCACTATTGCCAGGAAGAGGAAGGCTAGAAGCAAAGCTATGAAAAGGGTTCCTCCTGCAAAAGTAAAAGATGATAATGATATTCCCTATTATATTCTGCATAACTGCCAAATTACTGAACATTGGATGCAGTACTCCAAAAATCAGCTAAAAGCAATGAAAAAGAAGAGAAAGTATGAGAATGGCTCCTCTCAGTTCCAGCACCCTCATCCTCCTCCACCACCTCCTCCTAATGCAGGTGCAGGTGGCAGCTCTGAAAGTCAAGCCCCATCTAGAAGCCAGGCTCCCTACCAACCCCATGCCAGATCATACCAAAGGGAAAGCCAGCCTAGGGGTTCTTATTCCAGGAGAGGAGGATACAGGGGAAGTCAAAGAGATATTCAGGTTTATTCTAAAGGGCATTCCAGGTAGCACCCATACTCCAGGGGAGGACATGTTTCAGCTGACACTACTTCTGGTCCATTCCCCTATAAGCTAAGAGAGACAGTGTCTGCTAGGCCTCCTCAAGATAATTCTTCCAACAGGTATGAGCCACCTGTACCATTTGAGGACCCTGAGAAGAATCCTGTTGCTTGGACTGCTAGGATGAAGGAGTTGGCTGCATTAGACCAGATAAAGAAAGCCAAAGAACAAGGGCTAGACACTTCAAATATCTCTACCATGTCAGAGCAAAGACAAAAAGAGCTTGAAAGATATGCCTCCAGCAAATTCTTTGATGCAGACAGATATATGGAGTTGCATCCTGCTGCTGTGGTTCCCAGGACTTCAAAGCAAACATACTTGGGTGCAGCTGATGACACCAGGTCCAACAAGTAAGCCTTAAATCCAAACAGAGAAATCAAAATGGTTAAAGGCAAAGAGAAGAAGTAACTCTGTAAGGTGACAATCTTTGGTGTTTCTGACTGCTATCTGGATGCTATATATATATATATATATCTCTGTGCTGTTTCTGCACTGTCTAGCTGCTGTTGTTTTTATGCTTTTCTGATTGTATGATGTTATTTGCATTTCCAAAGTCTGTAAATAGTAATCCTAACCTAAATAGGGGGAGATTGTTGGAACACCCTATTACTAATTTGGGTCAGGATCACTATGTCTCTAGGAATCTGTGTTTGACCTTCTGTATAGCCCAATAGGTCAATTAGAATTGAGTCTAAGGGTTAGAAGTCTAGGATTGGAAGCTGCCCTGAAGACCAAGCTTCTGTGTCTGGAGACTAAGTCTGATCGTCGAGCTCAGCACGACGATTCGTCGAACTCAGATCGACGATCGTCGAGCTCAACTTCGGCAGATCGTCGAGCTCCATTCGACGATCGCTGAGCTCAACTTCACAATATCGTCGAACTCCATTCGACGATCGGTGAGCTCAGTTCGACGATTTTGACTCTGCTTTGAATCTTTATCTCTGAGCTCAGTTCGACGATCTTTGAGCTCAGATCGACGTTTTTTTTTGCTGCTTGAGTTTTCCAGTTCGCTGAGCTCAGATCGACGATAGCAGAGCTCAGTTCGACGATTTCAGATAACTTCCAGAATTCAAATTCAAATCAGACAGGAGTTATTATGCAATTAATTCAGAAGATTTGCTAGCCGTTTTCATTTATTTCTGGACCAAGTTTCAAGGGATTTTTTCAAGGAATAATTCTGTGGACTTTCCTCCAGAAGAGTTTTTGCAATTAAGGATGCAATCAATGCAGGCCAACGGCTATCTTTGACAGAGTGATATTCTATTCTGGCACAGAGAATAAAAGACAGAATGTTTTTGAATAAAAATAGATGATATACAGAGATTAACAAGAGGAGGACACACAACTCAGAATACAGAGACTCTCTCAAAAACTTCTGTCAAAAAGAGTTTTGAAGAACACTCATCAAAGAGATCAAGTTTTCAAAAATCATCAGATCTCTTCATCTTTCAAAGTGTTCAAGGCCAACATCATCTCAAGACTCCAGACACTCAACATTTCAGCTTGCTGAAATCATCTATTGCTGGAGATCTACCTTTGAAGGCCTATCACCCTCAGCAAAGCTTTTCTTCCTGAAGATCTCAAGGACTCAGGGGGAGCTTTGACATCAATCCACTTAGTCTTCTCAGTTGATTGAGAAAGAGAAGACTTCCATCACTCTCTTACCCCCACTCTGTAAAGGGTTTTTCAAACTCCCTTCAAAAGTTTGAATCTAGTTTTTGAGCACCTTGTCAAAAGCTCATTGGTGGCAAGACACCTGAACAAAAAATCTGCTTTGGTTTTTGAGCACCTTATCAAAAGCTCATTGGTGCCCAGGACACCTGATCAACTCATCCTGCAGTGGATTCCTACCTAGGGTGGTAGAAGAGTGGATGCACCCAAGTTTGGGGAACCACTATATTTCCTTGTGTCATCTGGTTCTGCTTGTTTACTTTTTGTTTCTGGCCTTGATTTGTCTATGCTTAGTTTTTGCATAGTTTAGTTCTGTGATTAGGTTTATATTTGCTTCCCTGCTCACACATATTACAACAATTGTTGTAAAAGTTTTTCAAAAGTTTCAAAACACCATATACTCTATTCACCCCCCTCTAGAGTATATCAGATCTAGTTGCACTTTCACAAACCGTGCACAAAGTCCATAGAGATGTCGTCGAATTTCCACTCCAGAATAGGCAAGGACTTCAGAAATCCTCCCGGCTTTTGGCATTCTGCCTTCACCAAGGCGCAAGTTTGGCACTTCGCCATGTAGAGCGCCACATCTTTCTTCAAACCCGGCCACCAAAACAGTTTCTTTACATCACGGTAAATCTTCGTGCTCCCCGGGTGAATTGAGTACTTGGTATGGTGTGCTTCGTACAACAATTCCGCCCGCAAATTGCCCACACTTGGGACGCACAGACGACCGTCTTTCCAAAGCAATCCGTCCTCCATAACGAATTGGGAATTTGACCCATCCAGAGCCTCTACCATGAACTGGTTCATATGGAAATCCATATCCAAAGCCTGCCGAATCCGATCAGCCAGGTCATATTGGACTTCAGTCCAATTCAGTACTGCTTCAGCACTTGATTGCTTATCCACACAAACAATCTCCAACGCCTCCAACTCCCGCACCAACCGCTCATCATGCATCGATAGCCAATTGACTTGAGCTGGGGCTCGGCGACTCAACGCGTCCGCAACCACATTCCCTTTACCAGACACGTAGTGGATCTTCAATGTATAGTCCCAAGAACTCCATCCATCTACGTTGCCATATATTCAGATCTTTCTGATCAATCAGATACTTCAGGCTCTTATGATCGGTGTAGATATCAATCTTCACACCGTACAAATAATGCCTCCACAGCTTCAAGGTAAAAATCACGGCTGCTAACTCCAAGTCATGGACCGGATAGTTCCTTTCATGCACTTTTAGTTGTCTCGAGACATAAGCTATTACACTTCCGTGTTGCAGTAGCATGCAACCCAAACCGCTGTCCGAAGCATCGCTGTAAATCTCATAACCTTCGGTCCCACATGGCGAACTCAGTATAGGTGCCGTGGTCAACCGACACTTCAACTCCTCAAAAGCTCGTGCGCACTTCGGCGTCCAAACGAACTTCTGCTCCTTCCTCGTCAAAGTAGTGAGAGGTAACGCTATCCGCGAGAAGTTCTCTACGAAGTGCCTATAATAGCCGGCAAGCCCCAGAAAGCTCCGGACTTCCGCTACCGTAGAAAGCTCAGGCCACTCCCATATTGTTGGGTACATTGGTTAAATGTACCTGATTTGAAGAAGCCTCACCCAACTCAATGATATACATCATAATGTAGTTGATGTATGTTGAGTTTACTTGTGCAGGTTAAGTAATCACTGTACTGAAGCAAAAAGTTTCTAAGTCCATGTGTCGACACCCAGAGGGAAAGTGTCGACACTTAAGAAGGCTTGTGTCGACACCCAGACAAGCAGTGTCGACACTTGGAGTCATTGTGTCGACACCTGGGATGCAGAGTCGACACCAGACAGAAAGTGTCGACACAAGGAGCTGTGTCGACACTCAGTGGAGAAAAGCGCAGACAGAAAGTGTCGACACAAGGAGATGTGTCGACACCCAGTGAAGCTGTGTCTACACCAGAAAGTGTCGACACTTGGAGCTGTGTCGACACACAACAAAAGTCTGCAGAGACTGTTAAAGTGTCGACACTCAGAACAATGTGTCGACACTCAACAAGAAGAGTCAGCACTTGAAGAAAGTGTCGACACTAAGAACAAAGTGTCGACACTCAACAGAAGAGTCAACACATGAAGTAAGTGTCGACACCTAGAACAATGTGTCGACACTCAGCTGAAGACTCTACACTTGAAGAAAGTGTCGACACAAGGAGCTGTGTCGACACTTAGCAAAGAACAGAATTATCTCCAAAATATTCTAAGTACAAGTGTCGACACTAAGGGAATGTGTCGACACTCAGCTGAAGTCTCAACAGAAGAATCAAGTGTCGACACAAGGAGCTGTGTCGACACTTAGCAAGTATCAACATAGAAGACTATGTGTCGACACCAAGAAGCAGTGTCGACACTTAACAGATTCAACACAAGAAGATGTGTCGACACAAAGGAGATGTGTCGACACTTAGAAGAATACATCTAAAGATAGAAGATCAAGTACTTATGTCGACACTCAATTTCAGTGTCGACACCTGAAGAAGAATCTGTGTCGAGACATACAAGGAGTTGTGTCGACACCTTGTAGACTTGTGTCGACACTTACACAGCATGTGTCGACACTTGTACTATAAGTGTAGACACTTAAAGACAGAAAGTCTCGACACTTTTAGACAGTTAGAGATTTTCAAGAAATGACTGGATGACTTGACAGCTGCCATTCCAGCCGGTCTACAACACCTGACAGAGATGTCAGAAGACAGTTATGAACCGGATCAGCCGGTTACCATGAAGAAGGCCTATAAATAGGCACCTACAGTTTACAGAAACTAGAGTTCAGATTGTTGAAAAACAAGTTGTTAAAGTGGTACATAGAGTATCAACATAAGAAGATCTTGCAGTCCAAGTGCAGATCTAAGAAGTTGGAGAGAGAGGGCTCCATCCAAGAAATCAGCCTTTGGAACTAGGCTGAGAAGAAGGGTTCAGATTTATTCTGAATTCTAAGCGGCAGAGGTCAAGGAACAACTGCAGAAGGATTCATTCTTATTCAGTTCTACTTTCAAGAAGCTTTGAAGAAAGCTAAGTCAGATTGGATCCAGCTGAGTTCTTCCAAGAACTCATCAAGAAACTCTCAACTCCCCTCTCTTGTTTCTGAGTTGTAGAGTTAATATTTGTAAAATCATTTTAACTTGTAGGATCCTTTGGATCTGAGTGAATTGTAAGCCTGTATTTATAAAGTGAAAGTCCACCTAGTGTCAGCTATGTGCACCTATCGGGGGGGGGGGGGATAGGTGACGTGTAGCGCTTTTGCGGAATTTACGAATGTACCTGCACAATAAAAATAAAAAGCACAGCACACAGAATACACAGGCAATTTATAGTGGTTCCCCGACTTGGGTACATCCACTTTCACCCTTCGACCTATCTCCCAACAAGGGACGACTCGGTCTCTTCTCCAACAGGATTGAAATCCAATCCCTGCACTATCGAAAGGAACCCTTCCACACGTGAGAGTCAACACTCCCACAAAACGGGTTGCACCCAACCCTTACAACACGGAACAATCGTTCCTTTACAACAAAAGTAAATATAGAATGTACACGAGATACAAACTTCGTTTGGAGACTACGGTGTTCCTCTTCGTTCGACGACGTGCTCGTGAAGTCAACGAAGAGTCTACAACCTTGGTCTCTCTTGGAGAGGATCTCCCCGGAACCGGCGGCGGCAACACGAGCGGCGGCTAGCTTCGGGATCGGCGGCTATGATGATGAGCGGCTACTGAACTTGGAGATCCAAACTTCGTAGCGAAGCTAGCTTGGTCTTCCAACGGTCACACGAGGATCGGTCGTCTCGATCGATTCGGACGGGGAAGTTTTTCCCGATCAACAAATCGAGAGACAAGAGATCTCTGGATAGACACGTGAGACTCAAAGCTTTGCTAAGCTTCTGTCGCCGGAGATCGGGAAGAAAAGCGATCAGCAGTGGCGACGGACTAGCGCGAGCGGCGACGGATGCGGCAGAGCTATTTCGCGATTTTAGGGTTTGCTCTGCTCGGCTTCTTTCTGTCTAGGTATTCCGTTCAAAATACCCGTATATAAATACTGTAGATGCTTTCCAAAATGACCGTTGTGGGACCCACAAGCTGAATCCCTACTCCCGGTCCAGAATCTTAACAGCGGCAGAATCCGGTTCAGGAAGTTCCAGAAAAACGCCCAAGTCAAAATCGGTGAGAATCAAAAGTGATTCTCGCCGAGTCGCCGAGAATCAAAGGTGATTCTCGACAATTCGGCGAGAATCAAAGATGATTCTCGTCGAATTTGCCTTGGTTGCATGCACTGCTTTAGGCCAGGTCGAGACGGCGAGAATCAACCAGTGATTCTCGACGATTCGACGAGAATCACTAGTGATTCTCTCCGAATCGGCGAGAATCACTTGGTGATTCTCGTCGATTCTTACTTAGAAGCAGAGGTGCTTGCTTAGAAGTGGCTGGGTCGAGTTCGGCGAGAATCAACTTCTGATTCTCGACGAATCGGCGAGAATCACAAGTGATTCTCGCCGAATCGGCGAGAATCACTTGGTGATTCTCGTCGATTTAAACTTAGACGAATTTTCGTCTTTCCACCTATGAGGTGCTCCTTGACCCATCCTTGCTCCTTGTCTGCTCCTGCATATTTACAGCCCTGTGCTTGAAAATAAGTGCACTCCAATAGAGAGAATACACGTAGGCCAACACACTGATCTGCTCAACGAGGGATTACGTCGTGCAGACCCGTGTATATTGACCTACTGCACCCTGACATTGGTGTGCACTTAGCGTGGAAAAACTGCAAGCACAACTAGAAAGATTTTATCAAATACATAGTCTATTGACCTTAGCTTGTCCAGGGGCTTCTTCAAATCAGGTACATTGTGGATACAATACCCAACAATCTCCCCCTATTTGAAGAAGCCTAAACCCTACAAGCTAAGGTGAATAGAGCAAATGGGAATGAAAACCATAAACTTAAAATTGAGTTGAGTGAGTTATCCCTTACCAATACCAATTTCTTGGGAGCAAGCTTGGAGCCACCTTAGCCTTAGCCGAGAGGGTAATCTCCCCCTTATCGGCTTCTGCAAATCGTGGTCTGTAGCGTTTGGCCCTTTGCTCCCCCTCAGTTCTTGCATCTGTACTCACGCTGGAGTTCCTTGCTCCCCCTCAGATCATGCACGAGCCTGGAGCTTCTGTAGTCTTCATTCCTCATAATTGAGCATCCCCAATTCAGTCTTGAAAAGATTGAACTTGGCCTCGTCTAAGGGCTTTGTGAATATATCAGCAATCTGCTTGTCCGTAGGGACATAACAGAGAGAGATGTCCTTGTTTTCCACGTGCTCCCGAATGAAGTGGTAGCGCACTTCAATATGCTTCGTTCTGCTGTGCGATACAGGATTGTTGGCAATGGCAATTGCACTGGAGGAGTCGCAGTACATGGGTACTTCCTTGAACTGAAGGTCGTAGTCGGCTAACTGGTTTCTGATCCATAGAAGTTATGCGCAACAGCTTCCTACCGAGATGTACTCTGACTCTGCTGTGGAGGTTGCAACACAATTCTGTTTCTTGCTGTTCCATGAGATAAGCCTCCTGCCTAGGAATTGACACGTCCCGGAGGTGCTTTTCCTGTCATCCCTGCTCCCTGCAAAATCAGCATCTGAAAAGCCTATTAGCTCGACATCATTGTTTCTCGGGTACCACAAGCCAAGATTAGGAGTACCTTTAAGGTATCTTAGAATTTGCTTTGCAGCGACATAGTGAGATTCCTTAGTGTTCACCTGATATCGGGCACAGACACATGTGGAGAACATAATATCCGGTCTAATGGTAGTAAGGTAGAGCAGGGATCCAATGATGCTTCTGTATTTGGTTTCATCGAAAGGTTTACCTTTCTCATCCTTATCCAGAGACAAGGTGGATCCCATTGGAGTCCTCTTAGAGGTTGCACTCTCCATTCCGAATTTCTTAAGGAGTTCATTTGTGAACTTCGTCTGAGAGATGAAGATTCCATCCTCAGACTGTTTCACTTGAAGTCCTAAGAAATACTTGAGCTCTCCCATACTGCTCATTTCAAACTTTCCTTGCATAAGTTTAGAAAACTTTTTGCAAAGATTGTTGTCCGTTGAGCCGAATATTATGTCATCGACATAGATTTGCACCAGCAAAATCTTGCCTTTGACTTCCCTGAGAAATAATGTTTTATCTATTTTACCTCTGGAGAACTTGTTCTCAAGAAGAAAACTAGATAAAGTCTCATACCAAGCTCGTGGAGCTTGTTTCAACCCATATAAGGCCTTATTAAGAAAATAAACATGATTGGGATAAGTAGGATCGACAAAACCTGGGGGTTGAGCGATGTATACTTCCTCTTTCAGGTCTCCGTTCAGGAATGCCGATTTCACATCCATTTGATAGACTTTGAATCCTTTGTGTGAAGCATACGCCAGGAACAACCTGATTGCCTCGAGCCTTGCTACTGGTGCGAAGGTCTAGTCGAAGTCAATCCCTTCCTCCTGTCTGTAACCTTGAGCCACCAGCCTGGCCTTGTTCTTTACGATGACACCATGTTCATCCAGCTTGTTTCTGAAGATCCACTTCGTGCCAATCACATTCTGCTTGTATGGTCTGGGAACCAGCGTCCAAACATTGCAACATTCGAATTGATGTAGTTCCTCTTGCATGGCCAGAATCCATGCCGCATCCTTGTTCGCCTCGTCGAACTTCTTTGGCTCAACCTGTGACAGGAAGCTAAGATGCAATACTTCGTTAATAGTACCTCTTCGAGTTCTGACACCGACACGAGGATCTCCGATGATTTGATCTCTAGGATGATCCCTCACGTGCCGGAGCTCAAGAAGTCTGGCGTCTGGAGCTTCGACTACTTCTTGGGCTTCTCCTTCTTCTAAGATATTTGTTCCATTTTGATCTTCAACAGTTTCAGATGACGTGGAGGTGGAAACTTTGACGTACTGAGGAGCGTCATCTCTAGCGGTCTCATCCAGACTCAGCTGTTCAAGTCGAGCACCTGCATCTTCAAGAATACTACTGGAAGAATTGCTGTTAAGCAAGCTTCCTTCATCAAATACAACATTTATTGATTCTTCTACCACTAGGGTTTTCTTATTGAAGACCCTATATGCCCGACTATGGGAACTATAGCCCATGAATATGCCTTCGAAGCATTTTTCACCGAATTTAGTACGCGGGTACTTCCCATTATTCAGTACATAACACCTGCAACCAAAAATCCTTAAGTAGGACATGGTTGGTTTCCTGCCTTTCAGTAGTTCGTAAGGCGTCTTACGATGATGCTTGTTGATCAATGCTCGGTTTTGTACATGACAAGCTGTATTGACAGCCTCTGCCCAGAAGTATTCCGGGAGAGAAGCGTCTTTCAACATTGTCGTGCAGGCTTCAATGAGAGTTCTATTTCTCCTCTCCACAACTCCATTTTGCTGAGGAGTGCGCGGGGAGGAAAACTCATGAAAGATACCTTGTTCTTCACAAAATTCTGTCATAGCACCAGATTCGAATTCTGTTCCATGGTCACTTCTGATTTTGACCACGGAGCAGTTAAATTCGTTCTGAACCTGCTTGACAAAATTAGTGAAGATGTCAAACGTATCTGACTTTCGTTTCAAAAAAAACACCCATGTAAAACGAGAATGATCATCAACTATCACTAGCGTATAGGACTTGCCTCCCAAGCTATGAACTTGCATTGGACCAAACAAGTCCATATGTAAAAGGTAAAGACATCGGGAAGAGTCTTTGTCTGTGATGCTCTTAAAAGTAGCCCGAGTCTGTTTGCCCATCTGGCATGCAGGATAGGGGCTATCTTTGATGCACTTGATACTGGGAGCATCCCTTACCAAGTTCTTAGAAAACAACATACTAATTGTCTTGAAATTAATATGTGCCAATCTCTTGTGCCATTGTTCACAAAGAGATGCACTGCCTGTTGCCACAAGGCATACGGGGGTAGATGAATCTAAACTGAGAAAATCTAAACAGAAGATATTTCTGCTCCTAATGCCTGATAATACCATTTCAGAAGAGGTATGTGAAATTATCAGACATTTATCCTTGCAGAACTTAACGTCATAACCTTTATCACATAACTGACTTACACTGATCAGGTTATGGTTTAACCCTTCAACATAAGCCACGTCGGTGATAGAGATTATACCGTTGGAAATCATACCGTAACCTCTGGTGACTCCTCGATCTGACCCTCCAAAGATGACTTTGGGTCCATTCTCGACTGGAGTGTAATCACGCAGCAGGCTTCTTGTCCCGGTCATATGCCGGGAGCATCCACTGTCCAAATACCAGATTGACGTTTTGGTGGCCTTTGGACATTCCTGCAAAACAAAATTAATTTGCCTTAGGAACCCAATCGAACTTGGGTCCTAGATTCCTGGTTAGCACACTCCCCCTCGGTTGGTTAACCCTACGAGTGGTCGGCCTCGCATTGCTAACATGGGGAGTCTCGTAATGCCTAGGATTAAACCAACAATCCACGGCAAAGTGACCAACTTTGCCACAGCACCAACAGTCGAATCTGTTGTACCTCTTCCTAGGCTCCTGCCTTACCCTGGGAACGGTGGGTACAACTGGGGCCTTGGATCTGGAGGAGGAGCCCTCATGGTGACAGCAGTCACATGACTTCGTCACCTTCTGTATAACAGGCTTGGCTTTTGGTGCCTGCTTTCCATTATGGCCGCTAGAGAACGAACCATAATTTCTCATGTGGATTTCCTTATAAGGTGCCTTGAAGGCACTCTCACCGAAGTTCCGGGGATAGGTCCAACCGTCATATCGGCTCCATGGCTTTGCAACAGAGGGCCGGAAATGATGGCCATATGTTGACTCAAAGTCATGTTGGTTGCAAGGAAAGCCAGGCTTTCTGAACGCAACAGGACTAAGCGGAGCCTTTCCCTTTTCATCAGCAGAGGCCTTCTTGGCGGCCTTATTCTTCCTCTGGTTCCTGTTTCTCCTGGAGGAGGAACCAGCTACCCCTACATGTCCCAAGCCAGCTCCCTTGGCCTGAGCAGAGAAGGTATCAACAACTGGAAGAACTGTTTTTGGCATGGAGAAGATCTTGACGATCTTCCTTTCTGCCTCAAGTAGTTCTTCCAACTTGTCGACTTCCTCCTGCTTAAGATCAAGGAGCTTCAAAGACTCTGAATGCTTTGAAGTCAGGTCAAGGTGCTCCTGTCGGAGAGAAATCAAGCTAGTGACCAATTCCCTTAGGGATACACACTCACCCTTAAGGAATTTTACTTCCTTCTTCTCAGCCTTCAGTCTCTTACGACACTCATCGAAAGTGTTGAGCAGAAGCTCATACTTCTCGAGGAGCTCAGCTTCACGGGCCGAGGGGCCATCCTCAGGTTCATCATCCTGAGACTCAGGATCAGAGTCGGAGTCGGAGAGAGGGGTGTGAGCTTTTACCTTCCTAGTAAATGGGGGGCATTCTCCGTCTGAGTCCGAGCGACCCACCAGCCCGAAGTAGGCTTCCTCATCATCACTAGAGTCTGAGGAGTCAGACTCACTCAGTGTCTTTGGCTGGGTCGAGTTCGGCGAGAATCAACTTCTGATTCTCGCCGAATCGGCGAGAATCACTTGGTGATTCTCGTCGATTTAAACTTAGATGAATTTTCGTCTTTCCACCTATGAGGTGCTCCTTGACCCATCCTTGCTCCTTGTCTGCTCCTGCATATTTACAGCCCTGTGCTTGAAAATAAGTGCACTCCAATAGAGAGAATACACGTAGGCCAACACACTGATCTGCTCAACGAGGGATTACGTCGTGCAGACCCGTGTATATTGACCTACTGCACCCTGACATTGGTGTGCACTTAGCGTGGAAAAACTGCAAGCACAACTAGAAAGATTTTATCAAATACATAGTCTATTGACCTTAGCTTGTCCAGTGGCTTCTTCAAATCAGGTACATTGTGGATACAATACCCAACATAAAGGCTGAGGGTAGGGCTTGAGAGCCTGAGTGTAGGAGATTGAAATCTCTGAGTGTAGGCCTTGTTGGCTGAGTGTAGGCCTTGATTGGCTGAGTGTAGGCCTTTGTGGCTGAGTGTAGGCTTTGGGAAAAGCTGAGTTGTAAGGCCTTGGGCCTGAGGAGTAGGAACCAATTTGGGTTCTGAGACAGTGGAGAAGTTTGGCTGAATCTAGTACACTGCTAGATAGGCGAAGGGGGAAAGTGGATGTACCCAAAGCTTGGGGAACCACTATAAATCACTGTGTCTGCTGTGCTGTGATTGTTATTTGCTATGTATGCTTTGTTATTGCTGTGCAAAAGTAGTTAGAAATCTGTGATATAACTGATTGCTGCCATTAAAGTTTAATAAGGATTAGGTCACCTATTCACCCCCCCTCTAGGTGTTTAGGTACCATATCTTTCAAGTGGTATCAGAGGGAGGTTTCTCAAAAGGACTAACAGTCTGAGGAGATCCTGATTGGTAGATTCAGTGTAAGGCAACATACAGATTCAAGAAAATACAGATTCAAGAAAATCAAGAAATATGGGTTCCTCTGAGAATCACAAGGAATTGGGTTCCATGAAATTGCCCATATGCAGGAAAGAGATCTTTGGGATCTGGAAGGAAAGGGTAATGCTGTTTATGGAGGCCTCAGACCCTAGAATCTACATCACAGTAAAGGAAGGGCCTTATGTGCCCATGAAGATTACAGTTCTAGATGCAAATCAGAGAACTCCAAAGGATTTCTGTGAGATGACTAAGGATGAGATTGTCCTAGCCACCATGGACAAGAGGGCACAAAACATTATAGTGAGTGCCATAGATGATGCAACATTTCAGAATCTTATACACTGTAAGACAGCCAAAGAGATGTGGGGCACTCTTATAGCGTATATGGAAGGATCTGAAGAAGTTAGATAAGATAGAAAATCCTTGCTAAATCAGGAGTATGAGAGTTTTAGACAAGGAAAAGGTGATAGCATAACTGAGTGCTATAAGAAGTTCTACAAAATAGTGAATGAACTCATGTCTTATGGAAGAGGGTTCAGTAACTATGAACTAAATGACAAGTTCTTAAGGTCCCTAACCAAAGATTGGGACACCAAGATCTGTGCCATAAGAGAAATGGCTAAGTTGGGGGAAATTCCTCCTCCTACACTGTTTGGCAAGTTATTGTCTTATGAAATGCAATTGACAGTGAGAAAAGAGGAGGAGAAATCAACAAGAACTGAGCACAAGGAAAGAACAGTAGCCTTCAAGACAGAAGCCTCCAGGAAGTGTAAAAATAAGTCATCAACTCCACCTCCAAAGGTAGTTGAATCTGAGTCAGATGAGTCAGTCAGCACCAAATCTGCAAGCAGTGAAAGTGATGAAGACTTTGCTGCTTTCACTAGACACTTTCAGAAATTCCTGAAGAAGAAACAATGGAGGTCAAGGCCTTCTACTTCAAAAGGAAAAGAAGATTTTTATCAAGATAAAAAGGCTTCAAAGAAGGACAAGAAGAGAACAAAATCTAGCAAGACAACTAGTTCTAAGATAGTGTGCTATTGCTGCAATAGATAGGGCCATGTTATTACAGACTGTCCTGAAAAGAGGAAAGAATCTGGTGACAGGAAAAAGACTCATTTCAAAGGCAAGAAAGAGAAGTCTTTTGTAGCCAAGAAAGAGAAGACTCTATCAGATATCTCTTCTTCAGAAACTGAGTCTGAGGCTGAGGCCTACATAGGGCTGTTTGCTGAAGAAGAAGAAGAATTCATGCAGATAATGGAGTCTATCTATGAACAAGAAGACTGTCAGTGCCAAGGACTGATGGCATTGACTGAGAATGACAAAATCCTGGAGCAGCCAGGACCCAATAAGGTACAAAGTTCAACTCTTAGTTCAGTTTCTTGTTCTAGTTTAGAATCAGATTCATCTTCATCAAGTGATGAGAATGTATCTGAGTCAGAGGATGATATTCATCAGCTTATAGATGAATATAAGGTGCTGTTGCAGGCTTACAAGAAAAGTAAGTCCCTAGCCAAAAGTCAGGCAAAGGAAATTGCTGATCTTAAAGCTGCTGCAACAGATTTTGAGAAGCAATTTGATCAAAAGCTGAATGAGATAGCCAGGCTGAAACACATAACTGTGATTCAGATGGGGACTATCACCTTTAAGAATGATCAAATTAAGAGTCTGGAGATCAATCTTCAGAAAGAGAGAGAGCTTGTTGCTAGGTTTTCTAAACCTAAGTCAGTGCTACCTTTAATTGATGAATTTGTTCATCATAAAGGCAAGGCTGGACTGGGCTTTATTAGACCTGCAAGGACTGAGCAGTCCAAGTCTAAGTCCAAGGGCAAAGCCCCAACATTCAACAAGTCTGCTGTAGACAAGACAGCCAAGACAGTACCTAAGCAAAGGTACAATAAGTTTGAATGTTGGTGTTGTGGCAAAGTTGGCCATTTTGCAGTGGACTGTTGGCACAATGCTAGTGCCAAAGTGAGTACCAAACTACCTGTTGTAAAGCCAGTAGGTAGCTTTGTCAGATTGCAAACTAACAAGTACCAAGGACCCAAGAATTCTTTGGGTTCTAAGGTTCATTAATCTGTTTTGCAGGTGAGTCCAAGTGGCCATACCCCAACATGGTACTTGGACAGTGGATGTTCCAGATATATGACTGGAACTAGAGGATTACTAAAGGACTACATACCAATAAAAGATGGTCCAAAAGTCACCTTTGGTGGTTCTGAAAAAGGAATCATCAAAGGATTTGGTAACATTTCTAGCAACTTGGTTACCATTACTCAAGTGGCTTATGTTAAAGGGTTGAAACACAACCTAATAAGTATAAGTCAATTAAGTGATGTAGGGTATGACATCTCATTTGTTAAAAATGGTTGTCATATCAAGAGGTCAAGTGATCAAGAGATCATTTTGACAGGTTATAGGAAGAGGAATGTCTACTGCCTAGACATTATGATTGAGAACAATGGTTCTCCAGTTTGTCTTGTAGCTGATGAGACAGTCTCTCATTGTGTCAAATGGCATAAGAGGCTAGCCCATCTTAACTACAAGACTATCAGCAAACTCTTTAGCAAAGAGTTAGTGAGGAATGGTCCCCAAGTTAAGTGTGTTAAAGATGGTATTTGCTCAGCTTGTCAAAAGGGCAAGCAGACTAAATCCACCTTTAGAAGCATAGAAAACAAAGATGCTGTGAGGTGTTTATACCTCTTGCACTTGGATCTCTTTGGTCCAATGCCAGTTCACAGATTAGGTAGGAAGGTCTATACCTTTGTAGTTGTAGATGACTACTCAAGGTTTTCCTGGGTGTTCTTCTTAAGACAGAAATCTGAAACACCTAGTGTCTTCTATAGCTTTGTCAAGCAAATTCAGAATGAACTAAATAGTACAGTGGTCAAAATTAGAAGTGACCATGGTACTGAATTTCAGTCTGATAGCATGACAAAACTATGTGAAGACTTTGAGATATTTCAAGAATTCTCTTCACCTAGAACACCTCAGCAAAATGGCATTGCTGAGAGGAAGAATAGAACCTTGATAGAGGCTGGTAGGACCCTATTAAGTGATACATCACTGCCAGAGTATTTCTGGGCTGAAGCAGTTAATACTGCATGCCATGTTATAAATAGGGCTACCATCACTAAAAGGCTTAACAAGACCCCCTATGAAGTTGTGAAATGCAGGAAACCAAACCTATCCTATTTCAGGATCTTTGGTTGCAAATGCTTCATACTTAACAATGGGAAGTCTTACTTAACTAAGTTTGCTGCCAAGTCCCAAGAGGGAATTTTTGTTGGGTACATCAATAATAGTAAGGCTTATAGAGTCTACAACTTGACTACACAAGTTGTAGAAGAATCTGTGCATGTAATTTTTGATGAGACTAAACTTATTAACAATGAGTTGTCTAGTAGTGTATGCAGCCCCACAGGTTTAACAAAGAAAATGGACAAGCTTACTATAGAAGAAGTGCCTGCTGCAAGACAACAAGGAGAGGAGAGTAGCTGTTGTCCAGGGGGAGAACTACATGTGCCAATTGCTGATGAAGTACAAGGAATACAGCATGATGGAGATGCTGAAGAGGTTCAACCAGAAGTTAGGATGCCTCCAGCCAACAGGCATCTAAGAGATCATCCAGTAGAGCAGATTATTGGAGATCCAAGACAAGGAGTACAAACCAGGAGCAGATACATAAATGCAGCAATCTACTCCAGCTTTCTGTCTCAAGTTGAACCTAAGAAATTTGAAGAAGCAATACTGGATCCACAATGGACTGAAGCAATGCAAGAAGAGCTTAATCAGTTCAAGAGGTGCAAGGTCTGGGAATTAGTTCCTAAACCTAAAGACCACAATATAATAGGAACTAAGTGGATCTACAGGAATAAGATGGATGAACAAGGGGTCATCATTAAGAATAAGGCTAGACTGGTTGCTAAAGGATATAGGCAAGAAGAAGGTATTGATTTTGATCAAACCTTTGCTCCAGTAGCCAGACTGGAAGCCATAAGGATGTTCTTAGCCTATGCAACCTATCAAGGATTCAAGGTTTACCAAATGGATGTCAAGTCAGCATTCCTAAATGGTAATCTTAAGGAAGAAGTCTATGTGGAACAGCCTTCAGGTTTTGTTGATCCAACTCTACCTCATCATGTCTATAGACTTAGGAAAGCTTTATATGGGTTAAAGCAAGCCCCTAGGGCTTGGTATGAAACCCTATCTAGTTTCCTCATTGAGAACAAGTTCTCAAGGGGGAAAATAGATAAGACTCTATTCCTTAGGTAATCTAGAGGCAAAGTTATACTAGTCCAAATATATGTAGATGACATTATATTTGGGTCTACTGAAAGCAGCCTTTGCAAAAAGTTTGCAAAACTTATGCAAGGTCAGTTTGAGATGAGTAGTATGGGAGAGCTGAAGTTTTTCTTGGGTCTCCAAGTTAAACAGACTGAGAGTGGTTTATCCATTTGTCAGTCCAAGTTCACCCTAGAACTCATAAGGAAGTATGGTATGGATTCATCCAGCACCATGAAGACTCCTATGGGGTCAAGTATGTCTCTTAGCAAGGATGATGCAAGGAAACCTGTAGATGAAACCTTGTATAGAGGGATAGTTGGCTCCCTATTATACTTGGCTGCTAGTAGACCTGACATCATGTATGCTACATGTGTTTGCGCCAGGTATCAAGCCTGCCCTAAAGAGTCTCATTTGACAGCAGTCAAAAGAATATTGAGATATCTAAAGGGCACTCCCTATCTAGGCCTCTGGTACCCTAGGAATGGATATTTTGATCTAACAGGTTATTCAGATGCAGACTTTGCAGGATGCAAAGAAGATAGAAAGAGCACTACTGGAACCTGTCAATTCCTAGGTGGGAGACTAATTTCATGTAGTAGCAAAAAGCAAACCAGTGTGGCTATCTCCATAGCAGAGTCAGAGTATGTGGCTGCAGGAAGTTGTTGTGCTCAACTTCTGTGGATACAACATCAGCTAGAGGACTATGGATTTCAGGTAAGTAGAACTCCACTTTTCTGTGATTCTACAAGTGCTATTTCAATAGCTAATAACCCTGTATCTCATAGTAGAACTAAACATATTGAAATTAAATATCATTTTCTTAGGGAGCATGTAGAAAGAGAAGATATTTTATTAGAATATGTTAAAACTGATAATCAAGTAGCTGATATGTTTACTAAGCCCCTAGAGGAAGCTAAGTTCAATAGATTCAAAATTGAACTAGGAATGATAAACTTAGAGTAAGTTTACAGAATTAAAATTGGCTAAGTAAAAAGGTGTCGACACATAGACAAGTCTATGTCGACACAGTATAGTAGTGTCGACACTTCAGGAAACAAGTGTCGACACATCTAGGATGTTGGTGTCGACACTTCAGAATGTTGGTGTCGACACATGTCAAGTAGGTGTCGACACATCCAATGTGGTGTCGACACTTAAGTTTTACTCAGAATTTTCTAAGTAAAGTCTCGACAATGTGTCGAGTTATGTTGTGTCGACACATAACCAAGTGTCGACACATAAAATCTGTGACTAAACTTGTGTCGACACATATGTGTCGAGACATTATAAGTCAGTGTCGACACTTATTGCCAGTGTCGACACATTTTAAGTTAACTATCCCGCCTGTTCATCTTCAAAATCAGAAAGGTATAAATAGGGTTCGGTCTTTGTTTGTCGACACGCTTTCAAAGTTTCGAGACCAAAACTACTGTGTCGACACCTCTCTTCTCTCAAGACAAATTCTACAACCCTAATGGCGCCTAAGCTAGAGGAGAACGTCAACGAAGGATATGAGCTGGTGCGCGGCGCTTTCGACGATGCTGATGCAGAAATCCAGGCGGTCGTAACCCTAGTTGCTGATTCAGGGTTAGAATACTTAGTTTCTGAACCTACAAAGATTTGGAAGAAAGAGGTTCTTGAATTTCTAAATGGAGCTGAAGTAGATGAGTCTGGATACAGAATCAAATCCAGAGTTCATGGAACAAAGGTCAAGGTATCACCAAAGAGTCTAAGGAAGATTCTACAGCTTCCAAAAACTCAAGATGAAGAAGAAGTTACTGCATCCAAGACCAGTGAAGCTCTAACCTGGTGTGGTCTGGATCCTAAAATGAAGATAGGTTCTGTTTTTAACAGGAAAGGCATGAACAACCAAGGAAAATTCATGTCTGAGATTGTTGGTAAGGTCTTACTCAGCAAGCCTGGAGGGCATGACAGAGTGTCTGCCTATATGTTTGGAATAATGACAAGGATTATCTTTTCTCTTAAGACTGACTGGTCTATAGTAGTTTATGAGAAAATCAAGGAAAGCTTGAAGAAGCCCAATCTGGGCAGAATCTTAAGTCTCTACCTAGCTGGTACCATACCAGAGGTAATGAATACTGCTGTTGGCAACAAGATAAATCATATGAGGAAGATGGATCAAAGGATCTTTTCTAGATGGGACAGGGTGTTGTCCAAGGAAATGCCAACCCCAGAGAAGGTAGTTACTGAGAAGGAGATTCCTCCAAAGAAAAAGAGAAAAACTGCTCCAGTGGCACAAGAGTCCACCAGCAGTTCTGAAAGTGAAGAACAAGTTGTTTTCACTCCAGATGACCAAGAGGAAGAGACTGCAGTGAAATCTCCTGCTCCTCAAGAGGCTGCTGAGATCCAGGGGGAGCTGCCTCAAGCTAGCCCCATCCACAAGGATCACAGCCAGGGGGAGCCTCCAGTTGTAGAAGAACCCTCTACACTGGAAAGTGAACAAGCCACTACCATCATACAAGAGGTACTCACTGAACTAAACACTTTAGATTTTTCTATGGAAGATACTGATTTGTCTGATGATCATCAGCAAATCCAGATGGATAGTCAAGTTCCAGATGTTGTTATAGAAGACACATCTGCTGTTCAAGTGATTCCTGATCTAGTGGTTGAAGAGCAAAGACTGTCTCCAGCTCCTTTACCACCAGAATACACAATGGAAGATTTATTCCTAAATCTGGATCAAGCAGATTTTGACAAGGAAACAGATGCTACTGAGAATAAGAATGCTGCTGCTGAGGGGGATCAAGTGCAAGTTCTGGAAGAGCCTATAAGGCAAGAAACTGAGAAGGCACTTGATGTGCAACCTGAGAAGCCTTCAAGCCCTAAGGACAGGGTTGACATAGCCAGCACTTCTGCCTCTGAAGATGAGGAGAGTGCTAGGGCAAAGAAGAAGAAACTGTATGTCTTCAAGAGAAGAAGTCAAAGTTATAAGAAAGCTCTGCAATCTATTGCCCCACAGCCTATAGTTCAGCAAGCTCCAACTGTTGATTATAGTGCTTTGATGATTGCCATGCAGATTAAATTGGATGAACAAAGAAAAGTCATAGAAGCTTATGTGGATGAAGGGCAGAAATCCTTACAATTTGATCTTGCCCAGGACATAAAGTCTATCAGGTTTGAGATGAACCTCAACAAGAAGGAGATGACTGAATGTTTCCACAAGGGTGGCAATGCAGTGGTGTACTTGGCAACCCACCAGGAAAAGATAAAAGCCCAAGTGGATGATATAGCATTGAAGCAAGGATATGTTCTTGAAAATCAGTTAAGAATGAATGACAACTTGACTGCTTCACATAATGCTATAGTCACTGAATTGAAGAACAAGGCTGCTGAACCTTCTACTTCTACTGCTGCTAAAGTTGAATTTGACAAAGTCTTTCAAGAAGAAATTTCTGCTGTTAAGTCTGCAATCCAAGCCTCCCAGAAAGCCATCTCTGAACAACTTCAAAAGCTCAAACCATTCTTTAAAGAGGGAATCAGATACTTGGATAGTCAAATAAGATTTCAAAAGGATGATGTCAGAGATCATATGACTAGAGAAGTCATAAAGGGGGAGAGAGTTTTAGTCAAAGCTAGCTCAGATCATGCCAAATGGATATCTAATTCCATTAGAGCTATACTGGGCTATCCTCCACTCTGTGATGATGATAATGTTGCTAAATTTGGAATTCAACCTGCATATCTTGGAGGTGAGCAACCAGAGGTAGCTCAAGTGATCTATCCTCCACCAGATTTTGACATGGTGCAAGCTGATATTCATCAGATGTATAGCCCAACT
The DNA here is from genome assembly GCA_039583875.1 of Platanthera guangdongensis. Classification (NCBI taxonomy): domain Eukaryota; kingdom Viridiplantae; phylum Streptophyta; class Magnoliopsida; order Asparagales; family Orchidaceae; genus Platanthera; species Platanthera guangdongensis. Next base: position 111,369,684 of record CM077164.1, read on the forward strand.
GAAGGGAAGTCTAATGTTATTCTGGATAAAGTGGTTCAGCCTATTACTGAAGCCATGCAAGAGGCATTACAGAAGGAGGAAGAGACAAGGTTGTCTAAGAAGAGGTTTAGGGAACAAGCAGAACAAAGGCCAGACTTTGAACAGTGGAGCCCTACCTCTAGGAATATAATATTAACTGCCTGGAAAGCTGCCAAGGATAACACTCATGACAGGAACAAGTGGTTTTCTGAAGCTGAATGGAGAAAACATGAGATCAGGCAGGAAGCAATAGTTCAGTATAGAAGGAAGGCAAAGATGGGAAAGCTACCTCCTACTGCAGTGGAGCCTAGCAAGTACTTTCCTAAGCCATACCATTATTTTGAGAGATAGAAGATCAAAGCTGAAGAGCTTAAAAAGAAAGATCTAAAAGACAAGAAGCCTGCTGATGCTGAAACTGCTGATGCCCCTGTCAAAGCTCAAGTTCAAGCTGGCAAGGGAATAGTTATCAAGGAACCTGAACAGAAATAGTTTAAGAATTTTCTTGAAGATTATTTTGTAATCTTTTGAATGTAAAACATTTTTGTGAACTACTGAAAATGTATAAGACAAATGTTAGAACAATATGTGATCAATATATTTCATGATTGTTCTGTGAATATGTCTATTTCTTATTTGTTCTGTGTTGATGTATGTGTATACATGTGTGATTTATACATGTTTATGTTTACCCTGCTGTACATTATCCTGCTTTACATCATTTTGTAATTTTTAATTATGAATGGTGTATATCATTGACTAAGGGTTATGACTTCTCCAAATAGGGGGAGATTGTTGGGTACATTGGTTAAATGTACCTGATTTGAAGAAGCCTCACCCAACTCAATGATATACATCATAATGTATTTAATGTATGTTGAGTTTACTTGTGCAGGTTAAGTAATCACTGGACTGAAGCAAAAAGTTTCTAAGTCCATGTGTCGACACCCAGAGGGAAAGTGTCGACACTTAAGAAGGCTTGTGTCGACACCCAGACAAGCAGTGTCGACACTTGGAGTCATTGTGTCGACACCTGGGATGCAGAGTCGACACCAGACAGAAAGTGTCGACACAAGGAGCTGTGTCGACACTCAGTGAAGAAAAGTGCAGACAGAAAGTGTCGACACAAGGAGCTGTGTCGACACCCAGTGAAGCTGTGTCTACACCAGAAAGTGTCGACACTTGGAGCTGTGTCGACACACAGCAAAAGTCTGCAGAGACTGTTAAAGTGTCGACACTCAGAACAATGTGTCGACACTCAACAAGAAGAGTCAGCACTTGAAGAAAGTGTCGACACTAAGAACAAAGTGTTGACACTCAACAGAAGAGTCAACACATGAAGTAAGTGTCGACACCTAGAACAATGTGTCGACACTCAGCTGAAGACTCTACACTTGAACAAAGTGTCGACATAAGGAGCTGTGTCGACACTTAGCAAAGAACAGAATTATCTCCAAAATATTCTAAGTACAAGTGTCGACACTAAGGGAATGTGTCGACACTCAGCTGAAGTCTCAACAGAAGAATCAAGTGTCGACACAAGGAGCTGTGTCGACACTTAGCAAGTATCAACATAGAAGACTATGTGTCGACACCAAGAAGCAGTGTCGACACTTAACAGATTCAACACAAGAAATGTGTCGACACAAAGGAGATGTGTCGACACTTAGAAGAATACAACTAAAGATAGAAGATCAAGTACTTGTGTCGACACTCAATTTCAGTGTCGACACCTGAAGAAGAATCTGTGTCGAGACATACAAGGAGTTGTGTCGACACCTTGTAGACTTGTGTCGACACTTACACAGCATGTGTCGACACTTGGACTATAAGTGTCGACACTTAAAGACAGAAAGTCTCGACACTTTCAGACAGTTAGAGATTTTCAAGAAATGACTGGATGACTTGACAGCTTCCGTTCCAGCCAGTCTACAGCACCTGACAGAGATGTCAGAAGACAGTTATGAACCGGACCAGCCGGTTACCATGAAGAAGGCCTATAAATAGGAACCTATAGTTTACAGAAACTAGAGTTCAGATTGTTGAAAAACAAGTTGTTAAAGTGGTACATAGAGTATCAACACAAGAAGATCTTGCAGTCCAAGTGCAGATCTAAGAAATTGGAGAGAGAAGGCTCCATCCAAGAAATCAGCCTTTGGAACTAGGCTGAGAAGAAGGGTTCAGATTTATTCTGAATTCTAAGCGGCAGAGGTCAAGGAACAACTGCAGAAGGATTCATTCTTATTCAGTTCTACTTTCAAGAAGCTTTGAAGAAAGCTAAGTCAGATTGGATCCAGCTGAGTTCTTCCAAGAACTCATCAAGAAACTCTCAACTCACCTCTCTTGTTTCTGAGTTGTAGAGTTAATATTTGTAAAATCATTTTAACTTGTAGGATCCTTTGGATCTGAGTGAATTGTAAGCCTGTATTTATAAAGGCTGAGGGTAGGGCTTGAGAGCCTGAGTGTAGGAGATTGAAATCTCTGAGTGTAGGCCTTGTTGGCTGAGTGTAGGCCTTGATTGGCTGAGTGTAGGCCTTTGTGGCTGAGTGTAGGCTTTGGGAAAAGCTGAGTTGTAAGGCCTTGGGCCTGAGGAGTAGGAACCAATTTGGGTTCTGAGACAGTGGAGAAGTTTGGCCGAATCTAGTACACTGCTAGATAGGCGAAGGGGGAAAGTGGATGTACCCAAAGCTTGGGGAACCACTATAAATCACTGTTTCTGCTGTGCTGTGATTGTTATTTGCTGTGTATGCTTTGTTATTGCTGTGCAAAAGTAGTTAGAAATCTGTGATATAACTGATTGCTTCCATTAAAGTTTAATAAGGATTAGGTCACCTATTCACCCCCCTCTAGGTGTTTAGGTACCATATCTTTCACATATCGTAACAATCTTCGCCGGATCCACAACAATACCCTCTCCACTGACTATATGACCGAGGAACGCCACTGAGGATAACCAAAACTCACACTTCGAGAACTTGGCATACAGTTGATTCCACCTTAGCGTCTCCAAAACCAAATGAAGATGCTTGAAGTGATCTTCCTCACATTGCGAGTACACCAAAATATCGTCGATGAAGACGATCACAAAATGGTCCAAGTACTCCCTGAAGGTCCTGTTCATCAAATCCATGAACACTGACTGCGCATTTGTCAGCCCAAACGGGATAACCATAAACTCATAATGCCCGTATCTCATACTGAATGCTGTCTTCGGGATATCACTCTCCCTTATTCGCAGCTGGTAGTACCCGGACTTGAGATCCAACTTTGAGTACACCGTCGACCCGACCAACTGATCAAAAAGATCATCGATCCGGGGGATCGGGTACTTATTCTTCTCCGTCAACTTGTTGAGCTCCCGATAATCAATATATAGCCTCAATCTTTCGTCCTTCTTCTTAACAAAGAGGGCCGGCGCGCTCCAAGGCGAAGAACTTGGGTGCACATGTAACACCCCCTATCCGTCGCATAACATATAACAGTAGGTCTGGCCGGGGCCCGACGCCGTATGCCACAGACAGACCGGGTGGTTACTCATGGAAACCATCCAACCAATCATAACGTCCTACACAGAGCATTCTAGCGGAAGCAAATTAATAAGAGTTGCAAATAAGAACCCAGCATTAAAGCATGAATGTCCATTAATACCAAATAGGAATGTTACAAAATACATCAGTACAAGCCTTAAGGACTTACAAAATGTTTCACTTGATATTACATGATTTACAAACCACGGCACGCAGGCCGGTCATACATGAATAAAACAGTAAACACTTCCAAATAGGCCTTCGAGGGCCGGCTTCGCATTTGGGCTTTAGCCCGCTATTGACCGCTTGGTCCAGCAGCACCTGCAAGCAACAAACCACCGCACGGTGGCAAAACAAGGCAACGGTCAGCAATGCTGACCAAATTATAACGATCCCGCCCCCAACTCGGGGCGGCGATGCTCCTTCCCTGCATTTCATTAGCATAAGCGAGCAATATATAACCATAATCATTTCACCACAGACGTTGGCTCGCACAGCCACACGCCCCGTGCTCTCAGAGCACATTCTCGGTAAACCGGTCGATGTCACGTCAATTAAAGCCATAGACATTCCAGACTCATCACCGCCACTTTGACGGCGAAACCTATGAGCAATTCGTCTTCCTGGCCTGGGTCGTGACAATTTAAGCCACTGATCGCCAAAGACCCTAATCTATGCCAACGACAAGTGCCACGTGCCTTTAGGTCTCTTTAACCGAACGACATTGAACAGGTACGGTTCCATCTAACCCGTACTCACATCGCAACGACAATTTAAGCCATTTGCGCGGGTCAAACTTACACCGAGTCCCATTTCCATCACAATTCACATAACCCGGTTATGTTCAAGTTGGCTCTCAGGCCACCAAGTTGGCAAGATCTCGCATCCGCCCAGTTTTCCGGGTGCACCTTTGGGTTAATCCCCAAGGCTCCCTGCTGCAATCTACCATGTAGAAAACCTAAAAAAAACAACCAATAGCACGGAGTCTTCTCCGGCATTTATGCAATGCAACATCACCGATCCAGACCAACATGTCCGGGTAGGCTTCACACATCATGCCTATGTCCGTTCTCGCTTACGGACTCTATACAACGGGGACTTCACATATCTACCCGAAGGAACGCCTCCAAATCTCCGCAAACTCGCGAGAGCGGGCTTCCTATGCAAAGAAGGAGAGCTACTCATGCTCAAGAAGAGAATCATTACCCTAGCATTCCTCTTTGGCGCCATTGAAAAGTAAGCGGATGAAAAGCACCGCACTAGCTTTGCCTCCGTGGATCTGGAGTCGGCTCGCGATTTGGAGCTTCGAAGCTCCTCCAATGGCCGGATCTAGCTCCTTCTTCCTTCCTTGGCTCTCCTCTCTCTCTAAGCTTTTAGAAAGATAATAACTTATGAAAAGTGAGGGTTTCTAAGTCCAATCCCGGGTATATCCCTTCAGGAACAACCCCCAGCCGTTGGATCATCAATTAAAGAAATGAACGGCTTTGATTCGGGACTAAAATGCCCAATCTGGACCAAACATGGCCTGGCACACGCCCGTGTCCAGGGCCGTGTGCCTCATTCGCCGTCAAAATCGGCTCGCCTGGAACCTCACACGGGTATCGAACACGCCCGTGTTCGACCTGACACGCCCGTGTTCCGCCTGACACGGCCGTGTGGCCGGCCGTGTTTCCCCATCATTTTTCCCCGAAAACAACCCGAGCACTGCACGGGTTCTAGGACACGCCCGTGTCCTTGCCCGTGTCACCTCAACACGCCTGGGCTCCAGGCCGTGTACACTGTCTCGACACTCGACACTTCATCGAGCGAAGATCGTCGACCTGACGACACGGCCTGGGACACGTCCGTGTCCGAGGCCGTGTGCCTTGTTTCGACATAATGTCGAGACCAAAGTGTCGACTTCCCGGGACGAGTGTCGACACGGGTTGACACGCCCTGCGACACGCCCGTGTCGCAGGCCGTGTGCCATGTCTCGACACTTTGTCGAGCACAGAGTGTCGACTTCGCGGGCTAAGTGTCGACACGGGTCGACACGCCCTGCGACACGCCCGTGTCGCAGGCCGTGTGCCCAGTCTCGACACAATATCGAGACCAAAGTGTCGACTTCCCGACTCAGTGTCGACACAGCTTGACACGCCATGGGACACGCCCGTGTCCCAGGCCGTGTGCCTGCAGCCAGAACTCAAAACTATCCCAAAACGTCCCCCATCGCTCTTTTGAGTTTCGGGGCGTTACAACTCTCCCCCTCTTAAAATAATTTCGTCCTCGAAATTATATAAAGGAAAGACATGTACAAAACCAAAATTTGTACCTGAGCGGAACAACTCCGGATACTCGTCAAGCATAGTCTGCTCTCGCTCCCAAGAGAGCTCCTCATGACCGCAATTATCCCACCGGACCTTGACCATCCTGATCTCTTTATTGCGCAGCCGCTTGACCTCCGAGTCCTTAATCCGCACGGGCTTGACCTTTATCATCAGCCCACTATCCACCGGCACTTGATCAACCGCGATCACTTGCGTAGGCTCTTGCACTGCCTTCCGGAGCACCGAAATATGGAATACATCATGTAAACCACTAAGCTCCACTGAAAGCTTCAACCGATAGGCCGCTTCACCAACTCGCTCCAGAACCTCAAACGGTCCAAGGTACCTCAGGCTTAGCTTTTTCAATCGCCGCACCCGCGAGACACCCTTGAACTGCTTGATCTTTAAGTATACATAATCGCCCACAGCGAACTCCACATTCCTGTGCTTGGCATTATAGTACTTCGCTTGCCGGTCCTGAGCGATAAGCAACCTCTCCCGAATGGTTCTCACCAAAGAAGTAGCATCCTCCACTTCCGATCGCTTATACAACTTTGACTCACCCGTTTCTAACCAAGACAACGGCGTGCGACATTTTCTACCATATAGGGCCTCGAAAGGCGCCATCTGAATACTCGCTTGGTAGCTATTGTTGTATGCGAACTCCACCAAATAAAGGTGGTCTTCCCATTGCTTTCCAAAATCCAAGACACACATGGGGAGCATGTCTTCCATGGTTCTATTGACCCTCTCAGTCTGCCCATCCGTTTGCGGATGGAAGGCCGTGCTGAATTTCAGCTTTGTTCCCAACATTTGCTGCACAAGCCTCCAATCATTGGACGTGAACCGCCCATCTCGGTCACTCACGATGCTGCGGGGCACACCATGAAGCCGTACTATGTTATCCACATAAAGCTTTGCCAACTTCTCCACCGGATCATCCTTCCTATGCGGAATAAAATACGACACCTTCGATAACCGATCAACAACCACCCAAATGGCGTCGTTCCCCTTTTGCGACCTTGGCAAACCGTGCACAAAGTCCATAGATATGTCGTCAAAGTTCCACTCCAGAATAGGCAAGGACTTAAGAAATCCTCCCGGCTTTTGTCACTCCGCCTTTACCAAGGCGCAAGTTTGGCACTTCGCTACGTAGAGCACCACATCCTTCTTCAAACCCGGCCACCAAAATAGTTTCTTCACATCACGGTACATCTTCGTGCTCCCCGGATGAATCGAGTACTTGGTATGGTGTGCCTCGTACAACAACTCCACCCGCAAATTACCCACACTTGGGACGCACAGACGACTGTCTTTCCAAAGTAATCCATCCTCCACGACGAATTGGGAATTTGACCCATCCAGAGCCTCTACCATGAACTGCTTCATATGAGCATCCATATCCAAAGCTTGCCGAATACGATTAGCCAGGTCATATTGGACTTCAGTCCAATTCAGAACTGCTTTAGCACTTGATTGTCTATCCACACAAATAATCTCCAACGCCTCCAACTCCCGCACCAATCGCTCATCATGCACCGATAGCCAATTGGCTTGAGCTGGGGCTCGGCGACTCAACGCGACCGCAACCGCATTCCCCTTACCAGGCACGTAGTGGATCTTGAATGTATAGTCCCCCAGAAACTCCATCCATCTACGCTGCCGCATATTCAGATCCTTCTGATCAATAAGATACTTCAGGCTCTTGTGATCGGTGTAGATATCAATCTTCACACCGTACAAATAGTGTCTCCACAGCTTCAAGGTAAAAATCACGGTCGCTAACTCCAAGTCATGGACCAGATAATTCCTCTTATGCACATTTAGCTGTCTCGAGCCATAAGCTATTACACTTCCATGTTGCAGTAGCACGCAACCAAAACCGCTGCCCGAAGCATTGCTATAAATCTCATAGCCTTTGGTCCCACAGGGCGAACTCAGCACAGGCGCCGTGGTCAACCGACACTTCAACTCCTCAAAAGCTCGCGCGCACTCCGGCATCCAAATGAACTTATGCTCCTTACTTGTCAAAGTAGTGAGAGGTAACACTATCCGCGAGAAGTTCTCTACGAAGCGCCTATAATAGCCGGCAAGCCCCAGAAAACTCCGGACTTCCGCTACCGTAACAAGCTCAGGCCACTCCCGTATTGCAACGATCTTCGCCGGATCCACAGCAATACCCTCTCCACTTACTATATGCCCGAGGAACGCCACTGAGGATAGCCAAAACTCGCACTTCGAGAACTTGGCATACAACTGATTTCTCCTTAGCGTCTCCAACACCAAATGAAGATGCTTGAAGTGATCTTCCTCACTTTGCGAGTACACCAAAATATCATCGATGAAGACGATCACGAAATGGTCCAAGTACTCCCTGAAAGTCCTGTTCATAAAATCCATGAACAGTGACGGCGCATTAGTCAGCCCAAACGGCATGACCGTAAACTCATAATGCCCGTATCTCGTACTAAACGCTGTCTTCGGGATATCCCTCTCCCTTATTCGCAGCTGATAGTACCCAGCCTTGAGATCTAACTTCGAGTATACCGTCGACCCGACTAACTGATCAAAAAGATCATCAATTCGGGGAATCGGGTACTTGTTCTTCTCTGTCAACTTGTTGAGCTCCCTATAATCAATACATAACCTCAAGCTTCCGTCCTTCTTCTTAACAAAGAGGACCGGTGCGCTCCAAGGCGAAGAACTCGGGCGCACGTACCCTTGCTCCAACAACTCTTGTAGTTGAACTTTCAGCTCCGCCATTTCCTTAGGCGCTAGCCGATAAGGAGATCGTGACACAGGCTTTGCACCTAGCACTAGATCAATCATAAAATCTATCTCCCGCTGAGGCGGGGCTCCAGGAAGATCTGCGGGGAACACATCAGGGTATTCTGATACCACTGAAATACAATCCAACGTGGGCTTCGACTTTGCAACCTCCACTAGTGTAAAGAACAGTTCTGCACTGGCATGAACCGCCTTCACCACTTGAAGAGCAGACATCAACGTCTTGCTCGACCCCTTTAGGCCCGTAAAAGTCGTCTCACGACTTGCTCCCAGCTTGACTTCCTTGCGACCGCAGTCAATATAGGCTTGCTGCTCCGAGAGCCAGTCCATGCCAAATATAACATCAAACTCCACCAACGGAAGTAAAGACGCCTGCAGGTCGAACTCCTGATCCCCAATTCGAATCTTAACATCGCAGATCCTATCCGCTCGCATCGAACACCCATTGGGCAACAACACATCCAACTTATCCTTTGCCATCGAAGAAAGGACTCCGATGCGTGATATAAATTCTTCGGACAAGAAGGAGTGTGAAGCTCCCGTATCGAAGAGTGCTCGTGCCGGATTTTCACAAATCAATACAAATCCTAAACAAGCAGTGGGAAGGTAACATGTGCATAACAAGTGTTTAAGGAAATTGACTTGCTATAAATTAAACCGTACCTGTCACCACATCAGCTTGTTTGATGGCCTCCTATTGGCCAAGATTATACACCATTGGTTGGGACGGAGCATAGTGGGATGCGGTCGACTCCACCGCCTTGCCCTTCTCTTCATAAGTAGCTCCCGACCTTCTCTCAGACTTAGGACGTCCGCTCCAACAGTCACGGGCAAAATGCCCCGTCTTTCCACAAGTAAAACATGCGCCCGGTGTCCGACCCGTAGTCGCTCCAGAAGCACCAGAAGGAGCTGGACCCGAAGTCCTATGCTTCTTGAAAGACCTCCGATAGCCGGACTTTGAAGTAGTCGGCACTTTAAATTCAGATTTCTTCTCACCCAAGCTTTTCTTTGCTTGTACATTCTTCATGTCCTTCTCCAAGGACCGGGCAGTATTGACCAAGGTTAAGAAACCCTGCGTCATCGGCCTCGAAAGTAGTAATCTCAACTCATCTCTCAAGCCTTCATAGAAGCGATTAGTCTTGCGCTCCTTATCCACGATGGTGGAGCTAGCATATCGACTCAAATGAGTGAACTCGTGGAGATATTCATCCACGCTCTTCTCACCCTGAACAAACTTCAGAAATTCATTCTCCATCGAAATCCTCTGAGTAGAAGGGAGGTATCTTGCTAAGAACAATCCCGAGAACTCTTCCATCGGGACGTCTATAAGTTGTCTACCTCTCAAATGATGCAGCTCCAAACCTTCCCACCATAATCTCGCTTCACCGTCCAGGAGGAACGTAGCGATGGTGGTCATTTGCCACTCCTCTGTCTCCGTTGCTGTCATGACTCTCTTCACCCTGGAGAGCCAGTCTTCAACCTGAGATGGGGTTCCCAACCCCGAGAATAATGGAGGGTTAAAGCTCATTACATGCTTAAGCTGCCTCTCGGTTGCCCTCCTTGGCACCACCGGTTCCACAACCACTTGCTCCACTCTCCTCGGCTCAGCCTCTTGAAGAGGTTCCTGCTCCATCACAGGAGCGGGCTGCTGCGTTTGCCTTGTAGGCTGCGCATTTATCACAGCCAACACCGCTTCAGCCACCAATCGTATATTCTCAGCCGATAGAGGTGTTGCAGGAGTAACATCTGGTGCACTGCTAGCCTCAGAAACTAGGCGTTCTGACGGCCCAACACCACTTCTGGTCACCTATAGTGGCACAAAACACCGTTAAGAGATCAAATAAATTGCAAACAGCAATTATAGGAACACACAGGTTCCTCAAACACATATATTTTCATTCCTAAGTGGACATTCATGGGTTCTTTTACTGTCATAACGATGACGCACACAATGTGCTCACCACCCCTTGAAAAAGAATTCGTCCATGAATTCACCCCAAGCCCGACCAAAACCAGTAGTCTGATACCAAATTGTAACACCCCATATCCGTCGCACAATATATAGCAGTAGGTCCGGCCGGGGCCCGACGCCGTATGCCACAGACAGACCGGGTGGTTACTCATGGAAACCATCCAACCAATCATAATGTCCTACACAGAGCATTCTAGCGGAAGCAAATTAATAAGAGTTGCAAATAAGAACCCAACATTAAAGCATGAATGTCCACTAATACCAAATAGGAATGTTACAAAATACATCAGTACAAGCCTTAAGGACTTACAAAATGTTTCACTTGATATTACATGATTTACAAACCACGGCACGCAGGCCGGTCATACATGAATAAAACAGTAAACACTTCCAAATAGGCCTTCGAGGGCCGGCTTCGCATTTGGGCTTTAGCCCGCTATTGACCGCTTGGTCCAGCAGCACCTGCAAGCAACAAACCACCGCACGGTGGCAAAACAAGGCAACGGTCAGCAATGCTGACCAAATTATAACGATCCCGCCCCCAACTCGGGGCGGCGATGCTCCTTCCCTGCATTTTATTAGCATAAGCGAGCAATATATAACCATAATCATTTCACCACAGACGTTGGCTCGCACGGCCACACGCCCCGTGCTCTCAGGGTACATTCTTGGTGAACCGGTCTATGTCACGTCAATTAAAGCCATAGACATTCCGGACTCACCACCGCCACTTTGACGGCCAAACCTATGAGCAATTCGTCTTCCTGGCCTGGGTCATGACAATTTAAGCCATTGACCGCCGAAGACCCTAATCTATGCCAACGACAAGTGCCACATGCCTTTAGGTCTCTTTAACCAAACGACATAGAACTGGTGCGGTTCCATCTAACCCGTGCTCACATCACAACGACAATTTAAGCCATTTGCGCGGGTCAAACTTCCACCGAGTCCCATTTCCATCACAATTCACATAACCCGGTTATGTTTAAGTTGGCTCTCAGGCCACCAAGTTGGCAAGATCTCGCATCCGCCCAGTTTTTCGGGTGCACCTTTGGGTTAATCCCCAAGGCTCCCTGCTGCAATCTACCGTGTAGAGAACCCGAAAAAAACAACCAATAGCACGGAGTCTTCTCCGGCATTTATGCAATGCAACATCACCGATCCAGACCAAGATGTCCGGGTAGGCTTCACACATCATGCCTATGTCCGTTCTCGCTTACGGACTCTATACAACGGGGACTTCACATATCTACCCAAAGGAACGCCTCCAACTCTCCGCAAACTCGCGAGAGCGGGCTTCCTATGCAAAGAAGGAGAGCTACTCATGCTCAAGAAGAGAATCGTTACCCTAGCGTTCCTATTTGGTGCCATTGAAAAGTAAGCGGATGAAAAGCACCGCACTAGCTTTGCCTCCGTAGATCCGGAGTCGGCTCGCGATTTGGAGCTTCGAAGCTCCTCCAATGGCCGGATCTAGCTCCTTCTTCCTTCCATGGCTCTCCTCTCTCTCTAAGCTTTTAGAAAGATAATAACTTATGAAAAGTGAGGGTTTCTAAGTCCAATCCCGGGTATATCCCTTCAGGAACAACCCCCAGCCGTTGGATCATCAATTAAAGAAATGAACGGCTTTGATTCGGGACTAAAATGCCCAATCTGGACCGAACACGGCCTGGCATACGCCCGTGTCCAGGGCCGTGTACCTCATTCGCCGTCAAAATCGGCTCGCCTGGAACCTCACACGGGTATCAAACACGCCCGTGTTCGACCTGACACGCCCGTGTTCCGCCTGACACGGCCATGTGGCCGGCCGTGTTTCCCCATCATTTTTCCCCGAAAACAACCCGAGCACTACACGGGTTCTAGGACACGCCCGTGTCCTTGCCCGTGTCACCTCAACACGCCTGGGCTCCAGGCCGTGTACACGGTCTCGACACTCGACACTTCGTCGAGCGAAGATCGTCAACCTGACAATACGACCTTGGACACGCCCGTGTCCGAGGCCGTGTGCCTTTTCTCGACATAATGTTGAGACCAAAGTGTCGAATTCCCGGGACGAGTGTCGACACGGGTTGACACGCCCTGCGACACGCCCGTGTCGCAGGCCGTGTGCCATATCTCGACACTTCGTCGAGCGTAGAGGGTCGACTTTGCGGGCTAAGTGTCGACACGGGTCGACACGCCCTGCAACACGCCCGTGTCGCAGGCCGTGTGCCCAGTCTCGACACAATGTCGAGACCAAAGTGTCGACTTCCCGGCTCAGTGTCGACACAAGCTTGACATGCCTTGGGACACGCCCGTGTCCCAGGCCATGTGCCTGCAGCCAGAACTCAAAACTGGCCCAAAACGTCCCCCATCGCTCTTTTGAGTTTCGGGGCGTTACAGCACATACCCTTGCTCCAATAACTCTTGCAGTTGAACCTTCAGCTCCGCCATTTCCTTAGGCGCTAGCCGATATGGAGATCGTAACACAGGCTTTGCACCTAGAACTAGATCAATCGTGAAATCTATCTCCCACTGAGGCGGGGCTCCAGGAAGATCTGTGGGGAACACATAAGGGTACTCCGATACCACTGAAATACAATCCAACGCAGGCTTCGGCTTTGCAACCTCCACTAGTGTAAAGAACAGTTCTGCACCGGCACGAACCGCCTTCACCACCTGAAGAGCATACATCAATGTCTTGCTCGACCCCTTTAAGCCCGTAAAAGTCGTCTCACGACTTTCTCCCAGCTTGACTTCCTTGAGACCGCAATCAATATAGGCCTCCTCCTCCGAGAGCCAGTCCATGCCAAATATAACGTCGAACTCCACCAACGGAAGTAATGACGCTTGCAGATCGAACTCCTGATTCCCAATACGAATCTTAACATCGTAGATCCTATCCGCGCGCATCGAACACCCACTGGGCAACAACACATCCAACTTATCCTTCACCATCGAAGAAGGGACTCCGATGCGTGATATAAATCCCTCGGACAAGGAGTGTGAAGCTCCCGTATCAAAGAGTGCTCTTGCCGGATTTTCACAAATCAAAACAAATCCTAAACAAGCAGTGGTAAGGTAACATGTGCATAACAAGTACTTAAAGAAATTAACTTGATATAAATTAAACTGTACCTGTCACTACATCCTCCTGTTTGATGGCCTCCTGTTGGCCAAGATTGTACACCCTTGGTTGGGCCGGAGCATAATGGGATGCGGTTGACTCCACCGCCTTGCCCTTCTCTTCATAAGTTGCTCCCGGCTTTCTCTCGGACTTGGTACATCCGATCCAACAGTCGCAGGCAAAGTGCCCCGTCTTTCCACAAGTAAAACATGCCCCCAGGGTCCGACTCGTAGTCTCCACAGAAGCACCAGAAGGAGCTGGACCCGAAGTCTTATGCTTCTTAAAGAATCTTTGATAGCCAGACTTTGAAGTAGTCGGCACTTTGAACCCAGATTTCTTCTCACCAACGTTCTTCTTTGCTTGAACATTCTTCATGTCCTTCTCCAAGGACCGGGCCGTGTTGACCAAGGTCACGAAACCCTGCGTAATCGGCCCCAAGAGTAGTAACCTCAACTCATATCTCAACCCTTCGTAGAATCGATTCGTCTTGCACTCCTCATCCGCAATGGTGGAGCTAGCATATCGACTCAAACGAGTAAACTCATGGAGATATTCATCCACGCTACTGTCCCCTTGTACCATCTTCAGGAACTCGTTCTCCAATGCTATCCTCTGCGTCGAAGGGAGGTATCTAGCCAAGAACAATCTCGAGAACTCCTCCATCGAGACATCAACAAGTTGCCTACCTCTCAATAGATGCAGCTCCAATCCTTCCCACCACATTCTTGCTTCATCGTCCAAAAAGAACGTAGCAATGGTGGTCATTTGCCACTCCTCCGTCTCCGTTGCTGTCATGACTCTCTTCACCCTGGAGAGCCAGTCTTCAGCTTGAGATGGGGTTCCCAACCCCTAGAATACCGGAGGATGAAAGCTCATGACATGTTTGAGCTGTCTCTCGGCTGCCCTCCTTGGCACCACCGGCTCTACTACCACCTGTTCCACTCTCCTCGACTCAACCTCTGGAAGAGGTTCCTGCTCCATCACAGGAGCGGGCTGCTGCGTTTGCTATGCAGGCTACGCATTAATCATAGCCAACACTGCTTCGACCACCAATCATATGGTCTCAGCCGATAGAGGTGTTGCAGGAGCTTCATTAGGTGCACTGCTAGCCTCAGAAACTCGACGTTCCGACGGCCCAGCACCACTTCTGGTCACCTATAGTGGTACAAAACACCGTTAAGCGACCAAATAAAATGGCAAACAACAATTATAGGAACACGCAGGTTCCTCGAACACGTGTATTTGCATTCCTAAGTGGACATTCATGGGTTCTTTTACTGTTATAACGATGACGCGCACACATGTGCTCACCACCCCTTAAAAAGAATTCTCCCACAAATTCATCTTAAGCCCGACCAAAACCAGTAGTTTGATACCAAATTATAACACCCCCTATCCATCGCATAGCATATAACAGTAGGTCCGGCCGGGGCCCGACGCCATATACTACAGACAGACCGGGTGGTTACACATGGAAACCATCCAACCAATCATAACGTCCTACACAGAGCATTTTAGCGGAAGCAGTTTAATAAGTTGCAATAAAGAACCCAACACAAAGGCATGAATGTCCACTAATACCAAATTGGAATGTTGTACGTACACAAGTACAGACCTTAAGGCCTTACAAAATGGTTTACTTGATATTACATGTTTTACAAACCACGGCACGCAGGCCGGTCATACATGAATAAAAGCAGTAAACACTCCAATTAGGCCTCCGAGGGCCAGCTTCACAATTTGGGCTTTAGCCCGCTATTGACCTCTTGGTCCAGCAGCACCTGCAAGCAACAAAACCACCGCACGGTGGCAAACAAAAGCAACGGTCAGCAATGCTGACCAAATTATAACAATCCCGCCCCCAACTCGGGGCGGCGATGCTCCTTCCCTGCATTTCATTAGCATAAGCGAGCAATATATCAATATTCATTGCATCATAGGTGTAGGCTCATAAGGCCACACACCCCGTGCACTCAGGGCACATTCTCGGTGAGCACAGTCTAAGTCTGCCGACTCACCGCCGTCCCTTTGGACGACCAATCAATGAGCAATTTGTCTTCCCGGCATGGGTCACGGTAATTAAAACCATAGACCGTCGAAGACCCTCATCTATACCAACGACAAGTTCCACGTAACCTTAGGTTTGTTTAACCCGAACGACATAGAACAGGTAAGGTTCCATCTGACCCGTGCTCACATCGCAACGGTAATTTAAACCATATGCGCAGGTCAAACTTCTCCCGAGTCCCGTTTCCATCACAATTCACATAACCCGGTTATGTTCAAGTTGGCTCTCAGGCCACCAAGTTGGCAAGATCACGCATCCGCCCAGTTTTTCGGGTGCACCTTTGGGTTAACCCCCAAGGCCCCCTGTTGCAATCTACCACGTAGAAAACCCGAAAAATAAACAACCGCACAGAGTCTTCTCCGACATTTATGCAATGCAACATCACCGATCCAGACCAACATGTCCGGGTAGACTTCACACATCATGCCTATGTCCGTTCTCGCTTACGGACTCTAAACAACGGGGACTTTACATATCTACCCGAAGGAACGCCTCCAACTCACCGCAAACTCGCGAGAGCGGGCTTCCTATGCAAAGAAGGAGAGCTTCACATGCTCAAGAAGAGAATCGTTACCCTAGCATTCTTCTTTGGCGCCATGGAAATGTAAGCGGATGAAAAGCACTACACTCTCTTCGCCTCCGTAGATCCGAAGGCGACTCGCGATTTGGAGCTTCGAAGCGCCTCCAATTGTCGGATCTAGCTTCTTCTTCCTCCTTTGGCTCTCCTCTCTCTTGACTTAGAAAGAGAACCACTCAAGTAAAAGTGAGGGTTTCAAAGGACCAATCCTGGGTATATCCCATCAGGAACAATCCCCAGCCGTTGGATCCCAAATTAAAGAAACGAACGGCTTTGATTCGGGCCTGAAATGTACAATCTGGACCGAACACGGCCTGTCACACACCCGTGTCTACGGCCGTGTCCCTCATTCGCCGTCAAAATCGACGCGCCTGGAACAACACACGACATCCGACATACCCGTGTTCGACCTGACACGGCCGTGTTCCAACTGACACGACCGTGTGGTCGGCCGTGTGCCCCCATCGATTTATCCCGAAAACAACCCGAGAACAACACGGGTTCTTGGACACGCCCGTGTCCTAACCCGTGTCCACTCGAACATGCCTGGGCTCCAGGCCATGTTCACGGTCTCGACACTTCGTCGAGCGAAGTTCGTCGACCTCACGATACGGCCTTGGACACGCCCGTGTCCTAGGCCGTGTGCCTTGTCTCGACACTTTATCGAGCAAAATTCGTCGACACTCAAGGTCGATCGTCGACACGGGCTCGACACGCACTGAGACATGCCCGTGTCTCAGGCCGTGTGCCCTCTCTCGTCACATCGTCGAGCGAAATTCATCGACTCCCGTGCCGATAGTCGACACGGGCTCGACACGCCCTGAGACACGCCCGTGTCTCAGGCCGTGTGCCATGTCTCGACATATTGTCGAGCACAAAATGTCGACTTCGCGGCCAAGTCGTCAACTCCAGCCTGACACGCCCGGGGACACGCCCGTGTCCCAGGCCGTGTGCCTACTGCCAGATTCCAAATCTGGCCCAAAACTTCCCTCGTCGCTCTTTTGAGTTTCTGGGCGTTACATAGGCAGTGGCTAGAAAGACCAGATCCTCACGAGATATTGTCGTCCTGGGGGCGGTGGTGAGTCGACAGTAGACTGTGATCACCGAGAATGTGCCCTGAGAGCACGGGGCATTTGGCCATGCGTGCCCGCGCCTGTGATGTAATGTTATTACTCTACTGCTTGATTATGTTAATAAAGTGCACGGAAGGAGCATCATCGCTACGATTTCAGGGGCTTGATCATTATTATTTGGTCAGCATAGCTGACCGTTGCTTTTGTTTTCCACCGTACGGTGGATTGTTTCTTGCAGGTGCTGCGGAGCCGAGAGATAAAATAGCGGGCTAAAGACCAAGTTGCTGAGCCGGCCCTCGAAGGCCTAATTTTGAGTGTTTTTTTATTCATGTATCGCCGGCCTGCGCGCCGAGGTTTGGAAAAACATGTAATTTGAGGAAAACAATTGTAAGGGTATAACAACCCCATCCGTTCATATGATATATTCTAGAAGGTCCGGCCGGGGCCCCACAGGATATACCACAAAACAGTCGGTGAAGGTACAGGATGATACCAGAGTAGCGCATCGCACCTATCACAAGCATTCTAGCGGAAGCCTAAACTACTTGAACTCCTCAGGAATGTCCAAATATAAAACTCCACCTTTTATATATATAGGAATGTCTTACAACATGTACAAAGAACTGGCCTTATGGCCTTACAGGGCTTTCATGCAGTGGCCTAAACATATTGGCGCGCAGGCCGGCCACAAAAAGAAAACACTCAAAAGAACATTAGCCTTCGAGGGCTAGCAGCAGCAGCAACAACACCAGCAGGGGCATCAACCTCGTTTCGTCCCGCTCGGCTCTCCAGCACCTGTGCAAGGACAATCCACCCAACGGTGGCAAACAAAAGCAACGGTCAGCGTTCAGCTGACCAAATTATAACGACCCTACCCCTCCTCTCGGGGCAGCGGTATTTTCCCTGCAGGCATATCATATCACAAGTATGGCAAGCTATATCATCAAAGGTGCTTTCACGCACACAAGCCATCACAACCGTTCGCCGCCCGGCCCAACGGTCCGTGCACTCAGGGCACATTCTTGGTGTTCTGGCAACCTCTTGCCCACCACCGTATCAGGGTTATCACCCAACAGTAACACTCTTGAGCATTTACTCCATGGCGTGTAGCCGGAGTTAGTCCTCGGACACCGGGATGGCCCGTAGCCCCCCATTGTGTCATGGCGCGCAGGCCGAAGACTCTTGCTATGCGCTCCAACAGACCGCACTTTTGGTCTCACGTCAGACGGACATAGCGCAGGTCGGATCCTCCACCCCCCGTTGCTCAAATCGCCTTGCCTTCTCCGAGTACAGCGTACTCACGGCTATATCAAAGGCGCGGGTCGGTCTCACCAATCCTGTTCCTGGCATTCAAGCCTGGGTATGTCACTATACCCATTTCCTCACAGCAACAACGGGTCTTTCCTGGGCGCACCAGTACTTCCTGTGATTCTCTCCACAGGTGGACACCGCATAAGCACAAATGTCAGGGGTCTTTCCTGGGCACACCAGTACTTCCTGTGACTCGCTTCACAGGTGGACACCCTATGACATCAAGCATCACAAAAAGGGCCTTTCCTGGTCCCACCAGTCCTTCCTGTGCCTCAACCACAGGTTGGACCCAAAACCACCACAAGGCTATTTTCCTGGACTACCACCCCAGTACTTCCTGCTACTCCTTTTCGCAGGCATAACCCATAGACTCCTTACACTACACGTTTATCACGGAGTCTTCTCCGGTTCGTATGCAACATCACAAATCCAGACCAACCTGTCCAGATGGGCTTCACACAGCATGCCTATTCCGTACTCATTTCCGGATCTATATGCAACACAAAGGGGATTTCAAGCATCCACCCAAACGACTCCCAAAAACAGCCACCTCCTGGTGGGGGGAATCAAAAGATATGCCAAAACAGAAGCCTTCACATGGCTAGGAAGAAAAGTCATTACCCTTGACGATTGCTTCGGTGCCATGGCTTGAAAGCTTGCTTGCAAGACTCGCAAGAGCGTTCCCTCCGCAACGCTGGCTTCGGATCTCTCGCCGGTAAACCGCAGCACCACCAACAGCAGCCCCCCTTCTCTTCTTCCTCCTCCTTTCTCTCTCTCTCTCTCTCTCTCTCTCTTCACTTGAAGAAAGGTTAAGGCCAAAGAGAATGAGAAATAATTCTCTGACTTCGGCCCTTAAGGAAAAAGAAGAAGAGCTTTCAGCCCTTGGATCCAGACTGAAGAAATGGACGACCACGAGTCTGCCAAAAACACACATTTTGACCCGACACGGCTTCGAACACGGCCGTGTGCCTGGCCGTGTGCCTCAAGCGGTGGTCAACCGACTTATCCAAACCAGTGACACGCCCACGGGACACGCCCGTGTCATTGGCCGTGTCACCAACACGCCTTCAGACACGCCCGTGTCTGTGGCCGTGTACCTGGGGAAAAAAAATCCCAAATCATCCCGAGACTTCACACGGCCTATGACACGCCCGTGTCCCAGGCCGTGTGCCCAGACACGGCACAAAGACACGCCCTGTCGAAATCTCGGCGGGCTGAGTTCGTCGCCTGATTTGACACGCCCTGTGACACGCCCGTGTCACAGGCCGTGTGCAACACTCGACACCCACTTCTCGACACTCGACGATCGTCGAGTAAAAATCGTCGAGCATGCGACACGGCCTTGGACACGCCCGTGTCCTGGGCCGTGTGCCTCCTCTCGACGAATCGTCGAGACCAGAAATCGTCGAGACCAGAAATCGTCGAGACAAAGCCCAATCGTCGACACAACTCGACACGCCCTGCGACACGCCCGTGTCGCAGGCCGTGTCACCCGACACGCCCTGGGACACGCCCGTGTCCCAGGCCGTGTCACCCAAATTTGCCTGTTTCAGAACTTTGGGCTGTTACAATCCTCCCCTCCTACAAGAAATTTCGTCCTCGAAATTTAGAGACAGGAAAGTAACAGAAAACTAGCAAGAAAATGTAACAACATATATCGCTATATATATATGTTTATGTTACAAGATTCTCGCTCCAAATTACAGAAACAACTCAGGGAACTCTTCTCGCATGGTTTGCTCGCGCTCCCATGTCAGCTCTTCACGGCCGCAATTGTCCCATCGGACTTTTACCATACCGACCGTCTTGTTCCGCAACTATTTCTCGGCTCGATCTTCGATCTGAATGGGTCTAACTCTCGTTGTTAGCCCATACTCTACCGACACACGATCATCCGCGATCACTTGAGCTGGATCTTTCACGGCTTTCCGCAGCACCGAGATGTGAAAGACATCATGTAACCCACCCAAGTCCGCCGACAGAGCTAGCCGA
Source organism: Platanthera guangdongensis (assembly GCA_039583875.1). Taxonomy (NCBI): domain Eukaryota; kingdom Viridiplantae; phylum Streptophyta; class Magnoliopsida; order Asparagales; family Orchidaceae; genus Platanthera; species Platanthera guangdongensis. Next base: position 111,390,415 of record CM077164.1, read on the forward strand.
TAAGCCGCTTCGCCAATTCGCTCAACCACTTCAAAAGGACCCAAATACCTTGGACTCAACTTTTTCAATCGTCGAATCCTGGAGACACCTTTGAATGGCTTGATCTTCAAGTAGACCCAATCGCCAACCGCAAATTCAACGTTCCGGTGCTTGGCGTTGTAGTACTTCGCTTGTCGATCTTGAGCAATCAGCAATCTCTCTCGAATAGTCCGAATGGTTGAGTTTGCTTCATCCACCTCATTTGGTTTAACAACCCGGGCTTCACCCGCTTCTACCCAAGCCAAGGGAGTACGACATTTCCTGCCATATAGGGCTTCATATGGTGCCATCCCAATGCTGGCCTGGTAGCTATTATTATATGCAAACTCGACCATATAGAGATGATCTTCCCATCTCTTTCCGAAGTCAAGGGCGCACATTCGGAGCATGTCCTCCATTGTTCTGTTGGTACGTTCAGTTTGGCCATCTGTTTGGGGATGAAATGCCGTACTGAAAGTCAACTTCGTGCCCAACAGTCGGTGAACTAGCCTCCAATCATTTGACGTGAATCGCCCATCTCGATCACTTACGATGCTCCGAGGAACACCGTGAAGACGCACAATTTGATCAACATATAACTTTGCCAAACTTTCAACCGAATCATCCCGCCTGTTCGGGAGAAAATGTGCTACTTTTGTTAGCCGGTCAACTATCACCCAAATGGAATCGTTTCCTCGCTGCGATCTTGGCAATCCATGCACAAAATCCATGGAAATATCATCAAATTTCCATACTGGGATCGGCAGTGACTTCAAATAACCGCCCGGCTTTTGGCATTCAGACTTCACCATCGCACATGTTTGGCATTTGGCCACATAAAGGGCAACATCTTTCTTAAGCCCTGGCCACCAAAAGAGCTTTTTCATATCGTTGAACATCTTTGTGCTCCCGGGGTGAATGGAATACTTCGTATAATGTGCTTCATACATCAGTTCTTCCCTCAGTTTCCCCACATTTGGGACGCACAATCGACCCTCTTTTCGCAAAAGACCGTCAATCCAGGTGAATTTGCCTTCTGGCCCTTTATGCACATAGCGCAAGAGATCTTCATCCAACTCCGTTGCCCGTCGAACTCGGTCCGCAAGGTCACATTGCACCTCGGTCCAGTTCAAACACGCAATGGCAGTGGAATTCTTGTCAACACAATAGATCTCCCATGCCTCCAACTCCTGGATCAGACGTTCATCATGCCTTTGTAACCAATTCGCTCTAGCCGGAACTCGCCGACTCAAGGCATCCGCGACAACATTCCCCTTCCCGGGTGTATAATGAATCTCGAAAGTGTAGTCCCCAAGGAACTCCAACCACCTTCGTTGTCGCATGTTCAACTCTTTCTGCTCCAACAGATACTTAAGGCTCTTATGATCAGTATAGATCTCCACCTTCACACCATAAAGGTAGTGTCGCCATAGCTTCAGTGCAAAAATCACCGCTGCTAATTCCAAATCATGGACGGGATAGTTCCGCTCGTGCACCTTCAGCTGGCGTGAGCCATAAGCAATCACCTTTCCGCTCTGCAGAAGAACGCAGCCTAAGCCGCTCCCTGAGGCATCACTATATATTACAAACCCATCGGTTCCACATGGCGAAGACAACACCGGCGCCGTGGTCAACCGAACCTTCAGCTCTTCAAAAGCTCGTGCGCACTCTGGCGTCCAAACGAACTTCTGATCCTTTCGCGTCAGTGTGGTTAGCGGCAAAGCGATCCGCGAGAAGTTTTCCACAAATCTTCTATAATAGCCCGCAAGTCCAAGGAAACTCCTAACTTCGGCCACGGAAGACAGTATTGGCCAATCTTGTATGGCTCTTATCTTCGCTGGATCCACTGCAATGCCCGCTCCACTCACCACATGGCCCAAAAATGCCACTGACGATAGCCAAAACTCGCACTTCGAGAACTTGGCATAAAGCTGATTTTGCCTCAACGTATTCAACACTAAACGCAAATGAATCTCATGCTCAGCTTTGGACTTCGAGTACACCAGGATATCATCAATGAACACTATCACAAACAGATCCAGGTACTCACGAAAAATACGGTGCATCAAATCCATAAACACCGAGGGCGCATTACACAATCCAAAGGGCATGACTGTGAACTCATAGTGCCCATAACGCGTTCCAAATGCGGTTTTGGGAATGTCACCTTCCTGAATCCTTAACTGGTAATAACCAGACTTCAGGTCCAACTTTGAATAGACGGTAGATCCCACCAGTTGATCAAATAATTCATCAATCCGAGGTATCGGATACTTATTCTTCTCCGGTTCGTATGCAACATCACCAATCCAGACCAACCTGTCCAGATGGGCTTCACACAGCATGCCTATTCCGTACTCATTTCCGGATCTATATGCAACACAAAGGGGATTTCAAGTATCCACCCAAACGACTCCCAAAAACAGCCACCTCCTGGTGGGGGGAATCAAAAGATATGCCAAAACAGAAGCCTTCACATGGCTAGGAAGAAAAGTCGTTACCCTTGACGATCGCTTCGGTGCCATGGCTTGAAAGCTTGCTTGTAAGACTCGCAAGAGCTTTCCCTCCGCAACGCTGGCTTCGGATCTCTCGCCGGTAAACCGCAGCACCACCAACAGCAGCCCCCCTTCTCTTCTTCCTCCTCCTTTCTCTCTCTCTCTCTCTCTCTTCACTTGAAGAAAGGTTAAGGCCAAAGAGAATGAGAAATAATTCTCTGACTTCGGCCCTTAAGGAAAACGAAGAAGAGCTTTCAGCCCTTGGATCCAGACTGAAGAAATGGACGGCCACGAGTCTGCCAAAAACACACATTTTGACCCGACACGGCTTCGAACACGGCCGTGTGCCTGGCCGTGTGCCTCAAGCGGTGGTCAACCGACTTATCCAAACCAGTGACACGCCCACGGGACACGCCCGTGTCATTGGCCGTGTCACCAACACGCCTTCAGACACGCCCGTGTCTGTGGCCGTGTACCTGGGGAAAAAAATCCCAAATCATCCCGAGACTTCACACGGCCTGTGACACGCCCGTGTCCCAGGCCGTGTGCCCAGACACGGCACAAAGACACGCCCTGTCGAAATCTCGGCGGGCTGAGTTCGTCGCCTGATTTGACACGCCCTGTGACACGCCCGTGTCACAGGCCGTGTGCAACACTCGACACCCACTTCTCGACACTCGACGATCGTCGAGTAAAAATCGTCGAGCATGCGACACGGCCTTGGACACGCCCGTGTCCTGGGCCGTGTGCCTCCTCTCGACGAATCGTCGAGACCAGAAATCGTCGAGACCAGAAATCGTCGAGATAAAGCCCAATCGTCGACACAACTCGACACGCCCTGCGACACGCCCGTGTCGCAGGCCGTGTCACCCGACACGCCCTGGGACACGCCCGTGTCCCAGGCCGTGTCACCCAAATTTGCCTGTTTCAGAACTTTGGGCTGTTACAAAGGGAATAAGGACAGTACTTGTGTATTTGTACTTCATTCCTTTCGGTTCTGTTTAGTGGACATTCATGCTAGTGTTGGGTTCTTGTTATTACAACTAATAAAATTTCTTCCGCTAGAATGACTCTGTGTAGCACGTTGGATTGGTTGGATGGTTTCCATTGAGTAACCACTCGCTCTGTTTGTGGTATATGGCGTCGGGTCCCTGCCGTACCTACTGCTATATGCTATGTGGCGGATAGGGGGTGTTACAGGTCGTGTGCCTAGAGAAACACCCGTGTCCTGCCCTAGTTCACCGGGACTCACTGCGCTGGCCAAATCCAAAAAAGGATACGGCCATGTGACACGCCCGTGTCACAGGCTGTGTGCCCTTACACGGCTGTAGATACGCCTTCAGTGTGCGTTTCGTCGACCGAAGTTCGTCGAACAGAGGGGGACACGCCCTCTGATACGTCATTGTCGTAGGGCGTGTTCCCTCTCAAGAACTCGTCGAGTGCATTTCGTCAAGCACTCGACAAGCTGCTCAGTCATACAGAGCAGTACACGCCCTGGGACACGCCTGTATCCCAGGCCGTGTATCCCAACTTGAACCCAATCTTGGGATTTGGGGTGTTACACAATATAGGGGGAGTTTGTACACATTTTGTCTTGCTTATCATATTTTATAAACAATCTATAGCTCATAGCTAATTACTTTGTAAGTGGATTTATTATTATCAAAAGGGGGAGATTGTTGGAGCATGCATTATGCGCTCCTTGGTTTTAAAATAACAAATCCTGATTGTATTTGATCATAGTGTGCTTATTGTGTGTAGATACAACATTTATAACACTCCTATGGTATTGATTTGGAAATCAGAAGCCGAGAGATAACGCTGGTAATAGCTTTCTATCACTAGAAGATAACCTTGATGACTTCAACATGAGACGCCATGTTCCACACAATCCAGACACATCACACACTATTTATCGGTGTCGCTGGGCAATAATGATATCATCGCGTGATATTCCCATGATCATACATGATCTCCATCTTCTTGGCATAGTTATCACTGTAACATCCCATGTTACTTCTAGACCCCTTAACCTAGATTGGGTTGGGCATGAGGTGGGTGTTAGAAAATTAGCTAGGTTTGACCCTAGGTAGTGGGTTGTAACCATGTGGGGCCCACTATAGGGCCAAGTCAAACTAGGTCAAACTAGCCTAAATATGAACCCTAGCCACACCATGACACCACCGAATTGCCCTAACCCTAAAATAATCTAAGTGGACCCTAGGGCATGTCATTAGGTCAACCCTTTGACCCTAGTTGACCAAAGTCAACCATGACCGTAATTTGGTCAAACCTATACCTATATGCCCAATTAGCCCAAGTAGGGCACCACATTGACCCAACCCAATTTGGGTGGTGCCATTACACCCATGACCACCAAGTGGGGTCAGTCCACTCATCATGGTTGACCAAGTCAACTCAAAGTCAACCTAGTCAACATAATTGTCCTAAAGAAGAAAATGAGGGCTAAACCCATTCTCTTTGGGCAAAGACCACCAAACTTGGCCCATTATCAGCCCAAGTGGTCAAAGACCACCCATACACCTCTGGTTGTAGAGCAAGGTCACATGCAAAGGGGAATTTTGTAGAATTCACCTAAAAGAGGAGAGAGAAGGTGAGATTAAAAGGAGGAGGCCACTTGGACTTGGCTTCTTCTGCCCCAAAAAGTTGCTGGCCGGCCTCCTCAGTAAATTCCAGCAGAATTTTGAGCATGGTGGCCACTTGGCACCATTGGTGATACAACCAAAGCCCAAACCGAGCTCACCTAGGAGTTATCTCCACATACAGTCCTCCCCAGCTCAAACCGACCACACCATCAACTTCAGTGAGTGGAAATGAGTTGAAAATGAGTCCTAGAGCTGAGCTTTTGGGGAAGAAATGAGATTTTGAGCAGGAGATCGCCGGAGCAGCTCAACCATGGCCAACCGCCGCCGCACTCGCTGCCAAGGCATGATTCAGGTCCGTTTCGCCGCCTCTCTACCCGTACTAGCTTTCTAGATCCTCTAGGAGAGACATCGGGCTCAATTGAGCACGATACCATGTGAGGAAATAAAGATTTTTCCGAGCTTTTCTTCTTGCTCAGGTTCGCCGTAGGAGCCAACTCCGGTGGCCACATCACCGGGAATCGCTAGCCACCACCTTAGTGAAGGTGGTGGCGACATCCGCCGGTGGTGGTGGTGGCTCAACTGGCCGGAAATAACCTGGCAAGTCAGCCCAATGGAAACCAATCTGGATCTTTGGCTGATTGGGGACGATGACCAGATCCCGTCTATTCTACTTTAAGATTCGTGCTAAACCGATTAAATTAAATCAAATAAAAACTATAGAATTTTTGTATATCTGTCACACTTATACAGTGATATTGCATGTCTATTTTAGGCGCCTTAGAGGCATTGTTAGATCTGTTGATTACGATTAAAGTTGTAGCCCTTCCTCTTAACTTTAATTTGCCTCCTTAATCTTATAATTTGGTGCAGTCTACTGTCCTGCAGGGCTGTTTTGCTAGGGTTGGTCCTTGACTAGGGCAGAGTTTCAATTTGATGCCCAAGCTAAACAATTAATCAACATGACCCCAAATTTTGGGTGCATACATGATTATGGCATATTTAGCCCCTGACCAAAATTGGGAATTTTTGGGAATAAATTTTCTATAGTTTTTGCATAAATATCAAAAAGTAAATAAATGAAATAATTGGAGTGTTATGGCTCCAAATGACCCCAAATTTTGGTGGCATGTCCTTGGGTACTATACATATGCATGGTAAAACGTTCAGCACATTTGGACCACAACATGTTGGGTAAAATCACTTGCACGTGTTGGTTATGTATAGGCTTGGGGTGCAAATAGCCAAATTGGAAATGTTGTGTATTAGGCCTATTTGGAACATCCAAAAATCATGGTATTGATTTCAGAGGCTCATTAGGGTGAATTATACCCCACAATGTAATAATGGGATTTTTTGGAAGCAAAAATCCCATTATTTGGAAATTTTGAAATAATAGGACTTTTGAAAAATAAATGTGAACATAGGTTCATCATTGAGATAAAATCCCCAATTTTTGTCAAGGTTAATATAATGTTAGGTTTAACTCCTGAAAAGTTTTATGCCTCTGTTTGAAGAAATTTGATAGGAGTTATGTGGAAATTACCTTTTTACCCTCATTATACTTAATTAGAAAATTGATGAAAATACTCAGTAGAAAATTTTGGAAAATTTCTTGGTGATATATCTGAGTATGAATAATCTTGTATAATTATATCAGCATTTTTGGATGAATCAGTAATTTTTAAAACCTCATAGTGGCATTTTGGTAATATAATTAGAAATGAAATTTTGTAGTCCTTGTACGATGGAAGTTCATGAAATTCTGTCTTTAGAATTATTTTACCAATATATGTATACTGTAATTTTCTTGGAAGTTTTAGTAATGAACTCCTTACATTTCATTTGGAAAATGACAATTATGTAAGATTTCTATTAATTAAGGAATAAATGAAAATATTTCAAGGAAAATTATGAATTTTGGTAGATAGCAATATTTTATCAAGATGTAACTCAAGAAAAATTCTTTAGGTCAGTGGATTAAATTTGTAATACTTCATGTGTTAAATGACCTAGGGAATTAATTAAATAATTTAATTACAGGCTTTAATTACTTAATAAAATTATGAAAATCAAAATGCTCACTTCATTAGTCCATACCATCATAGGATAAATAATTAGGGGCAGGTGGCACAAGGAATTGGAAGTTCCATTTCGGGGTAGCATTAGGTCATGGGTTGCGCATAGTGTAAGTAGGTCATGCTATAAGGACCACCGGGGGATAGATCAACAAATGAGCTAGAGACTTCAATTGGAATATGACCCTAGTGGGTAGAGTTGTCTTAGTGATGAGAGTAAAGTGCAAGCCCTTGGATAGAAACTGGAGTGGAGGCCGGCGGAAGACCGTCGCCCTTCTGAGAACATCTTAAGTCATTAGGACCACTCAAGAGTAATAATGAGAGCAAAGTATGGATAAAGGGTAGACATCAATAAAAATTAAATATCCTTGCGAAAGGGAACTTTGGGCGTAGTCCCATTTTAGTTCCTAGTGCCCCAGAGAGCCCTTCACCGGGTATACCCTGGGCATTCCTGGGATTAACCTTAAATCACTAAGTATAATAATCCGTAGACAAGAGTAGTCTAATAGGTTAAGACATTGTGGTTCATTCTCGCCTGTGATGGGTTTAAGGGATTTTGAATAAAGGCACTATTGTGCGTTCTCACCCGCTATGGGTTGGAGGGATATATGTTGCAGGCTCACCCGTGAAGGGTTTGAGGGATTCAGGACAGGTTGGTCCTGCGAGTTGAAGGCTCGGGTTGAAATACTTGCATGCACATAAATATAGTGGCGGGTCATGCGGTACTGGATGATCGTCACACCGATGGCAGTACGGTGAACCGGGCGGGTGTGAGGGTTTGAGGGGACAGTGGGTTATTTTACACTGTGGTCTGGAGGACGATCCCCGATAACGCACACATGACCCAACAAGACTGACCGGTTGTCAGCAAAGTGCGTACGCAGACTCTAAAATGCACCGAGGATGTGTATAGAGGCGTATGAGAGGGGTCTAAGGTTTGGTAGTGTGCATACCTGCCTATAAGTGGAGATGCCCGCTCCACTGCCGTCGTAGCCACAATGGTGGTACCCGAGAGTGAAGCTAGCTCTCAAAACGTGGGAACTAAAGGTCTGTGATCACAGAGTCATTGTGTGTGAGTTGCACTTCCCTGTTGCATAAATTGCATCATAACCATTCATTCACATTAGGACATATGCTTCATAGATCCTTATCATATAAATTAGTATGAGCTCTTTTATATGATAAGTTAAATTTCCTGAAAACCTTAACTTATAAATTTATATGAGCTTTTTTATAAGTTAAGGTACATTTGTGATGGTAGTGTAGTGGTAGCATATCTTTACTTTTCTGCTCTTACTTTCAGTTCTTTACTTACTCGTACTGTACATGCTTTTACCTTTTGTGCTATATACTTAGAACTGCTAGAGTAGAACTATGTTGCTCTTATACTTACTTGGTAGTTTAGTTTCCCTTGTCACCTTCTTCCCTTTTGTTACCCCTTGTTGTCCTCCGCTTCGTCCTCCCGCACGGTGCCTAGGAGTTGCAGGGCGAGGTGTGGAGGAAACGACTTAGTCTTTTTGACTAATGGTCGGTGAAAAAACTATTTTTAGGAGCTCGAGGAGATGCAGTACTAGCACGACCGGCAGGACGAGGTGACAGGGCGTGAGGAGTTGATACCACCACCACCACCACCACCTACTACTACTACTACTACTACTACTACTACAACGCTACCTCAGGTGGGACGAGATTAGTTGATTATCTTCCGCTGTTTTGATATTTTGAGAGGAGAGTTTATTCATATGATGTACTGGGCATAAGCCCTTATTACTCTTCATATATTTTGTACTCATTATGGACTGTGTACTCCTTCATTCATATATATATATATATGAGTTGTACTGTGACTGTGGACTAGCTGTGTAATATTCTGATATGTATTACTTGTACTTCTCATATTTGCCTATTGGTTATGATCGTGCTAGCCGGCAGAATCGGCGTGTTGCGGTGTCGACTAACCCGTGTGTTAGTGCCACCGTAAGATGGCGGTTCTGGGCATAAGACCGGGAGCCTCCTTGGTAAGGGGAGGGGTCTTACAAACTGGTATCACTTGACCAAACGATCATATGAGAAATAAGTCCACAACACTGGCTCACCCCGCTCGAGCAATAGTTTGTGGACGAGCTATGCAGCGAAAGCAATGGTGTGCCCATGTTTAAAAAGTCATAGAAAATAGTCCATTTAAACAATGAGTTAGGCCAATCCAATTAGGACAGCACCTTAGCTTGACTTACCAAGAGGATTTCGTAGTGTATCCGAGTCTAAAATCGACCTCGGAGATAGATTGGTTAAGGTACGAGGATACCCAAATTCACCAAGGGAAGAATTTGATGCAAGAGTCACTCTTAAGGCTTAAATTCCGATGTCCTTACTCCACCTATCGAGTGATATTATTACTTCTTACTCAAGATGATAGGACCGCCTTAAGGAGAATTGGTGCATATAATCTATTAGTGGAATAGTAGGGTACTTGTAAACTTAACCCTCACACTGATGACTTGATTACGTTGAGACAACCACAGTGGCAAATACCAAAGATAGAATACGAATTCAAGTCTCAGAAGGAACCCATTTTGGTTGGGTCACATGTTGACCTCGAGAAGATTGTCGTATAAGTAATCTTAAGGGCCAAAGGTGTATAACATATCAATTAATCTCAAGGTGGAACTCCAGGTCTAAGATTATTAGACCTAAGCATTGAGTGCACATATAAGAGGAATGCACTATAAATATTAAGGGAATTTAGCCCGAAAGGTATGGGGGCTAATCCTTTTATTTATTGGGCTAAATTGGTAATGACTTCAATTTCTCTAGGCCCGGTTTATAAAACATGTGTCACAAACATAGTGATCTAGAAGACTTGATTAATTCAAATGTTGCTCAAGTAAAGATGAGGTTTTGTATTCGCATAATAGGCAAGATAATCAACCCTCCCTAGAAGTTTGAGATATATGTAGAGTGTTGCCCGCTTGGATATATTACAACCCTAGAACAAGGAAAGTCTCCATGAGAAGTTAGAAACTTTCGCGTTCTTGTGAATCAGATCATTACTTGACACAACTTTAAGAGAGATTGTAATTTCATCAATGCATAATGACATGCTATATCCCAAAGATCGAAACAAGTTGCGTATAATCCACAAGAATTCGAACAAATGGCCTTTCGATAAACTAAAATCAAGTAGTAACGACGACACAAAGGTTTTATGTATAAATTAAGGAATGTGTTACCAAAGCAAAGCACGTTCCTAGATGCCCCAACACCTTAACCCAATTGACGTGACACACGATTAATAATTATATCATCGGTTAAGTATTTGATTAATGAACTCAGATATATTGCAAGAGAAAACCAATGTGAATTGAGAATTCAGTATAAGTCGGAATGATAGTTGGAAATTCTGCATAACTGTGGCTCCTAGGAAAGTGACTATGACTTTCACATATTAAATGTGTAGAAATGGGGAAGTGGAAATCATGATGGATCACTGCAATTCGCGCCTACCTGACATGCTCAGGTCATAATGTTAGAAACGTACAGATTGAGATAGAGTAATATCATGGTAATGTGAAGGAGTGATTACGGGTCTTAACTATGACGTGATTGGAGCCCATCAGGTAAGGATTCAAATATTTGAGTAATTATGTCTATAACACAGGGGATATAACGATCCAAGAAAACTTAAAGTCAAGTGAAAAATCAAAATTGGAAGACGTATGTTATAGGTATGATCCTTTGGATGTGACTCTGATGATCATAAGAACCAAAACAAAAGTGTTCGATGATGATTTACAGATGGTGTGTTCTCTCAAAGAATAAACCCTTTTCAAATTTAAATGGTTTACTTACCCTTATACTTTGGGAGATAGTTTAAGTTATAATTAGAAATCTTGATAAGATAACGTCTTGCGTTTAGAATATAATGGTTAAGTTACTATGGTTTGGTATGATTTAGTACTACCTTATTTGATCCTAAAAGGGGCTGGGATTTGGAGAATTAAAGACAATGATGAAATATCATTACTATTCATGCTTACATGATATAACCAGTCACTTGATCATAATGGTGAACTATAACCTTGAATGATTCAAATTAAGCAAAAGTCATTATATTGGAACTTAAGAATTGAAATAAGGTAACGTTATGATAAATAAGATTAATCTCCTATGGCATGACATTGAAAATGTAATGACTTAACAAATTCAAATGAGGTGGATGATTAGTTGAAACATACACATAGGTATGATCCCTTGATTATGATAACATCGAGAACTGGGACACATATGTTGATAACATCATGATCACCTTAGGAAATTCATGACTATGGAGAGATCAATTTTGGTTTGTTAAGGTGTATACGGTGAAATTACACGAGAAGTAATGAGTGCTTATTAAGATTCTCTTTATGATGAAATCGATTTGTGTCAGATCTCACCATTATTAGACAGATACGTTTATAAATTTATGAATTAGACTATATATGAAAAACAATTGGGAGTCATTTATATCAATATCAATATCATTAATGATCGTTTGATGTACGCTTGGAAGGTGAACACTCTATGAATTATGTATTACCGTTTATGCAGAGGTGTAATAATTCATGAGTATGGAAGAAACAAAATAATGACCTCTTTATTACATCTTAATTTTGGAGGTTGGTTAATTACTATACATAACTTGGATCTTCGTAATAAATAATATCACGATACATTCTATTTGAAGAATCGATGTAGTATAAGCCATGAGGCATGATGCTATTCTTGAAGAGAAATCTGAGATTTGTGTGCTCAATTCTACATATAAAAGTATTGATTCTCACGTACTTGGTGGTCATTGCTCGTAAGGGACACCGAATCAACGTATGATTAAGGTTTATTTAATGATAATGCATTGAAAGACTTGGAAATATGTCAATGTAATCCTGATTATGAATATCATGAAGTATAATGAAAATACACTTGGATCAGAATATATAGAGGATACGAGTGCTCAGATACAACAGATTAGGGATCGGATATTGGAGGCTCAGAATAGGCAGGCCAAGTACTACAATGTACGATATCAAATGGTGGAGTTCCAGGAGGGGGGAACATGATGTTCTTGAAGATATGTCAGGTGCATGGTGTCTCTCGGATGCAAAGTCACAATTAGCTCAGCCCTCGATATAGGGGGTCGTATTTGATCCTGGAGCAGATCGACTCATTGGCTTACAGGCTAGAGCTGCCGCTAGAGTTAGGGAATTTGCATGAAGACTTTCACATCTCCTCACTTTGAAGAGCTCTACTTCGACCAGAACAACATATTACCACTGCAGCAGGACCGGTAGCACCAGATAGATCAGTTGGTTTGGAGCTGGTCTGGAGCGATGATACGACGATTCGAGTTCTGCGAAAGAAGGTTCACCTAGTGAAGGTATTGTGGTCCAACCACATACGGGACGAGCACACTTGGGAGCCGATGGATCTGATGCGTGAACAGTACCCGGAGCTTTTCGCCTCAGGTGTATTTTAACTATGTTGAAAATTTCTTAAAATTCTTCTGCACAGAAACCCCGTAGACCCAAACTTGAATTTCGGGGACGAAATTATTTTTTTGTTTATTGGGATTTGTAACATCCCATGTTACTTCTAGACCCCTTAACTTAGATTGGGTTGGGCATGGGGTGGGTGTTAGGGAAATTAGCTAGGTTTGACCCTAGGTAGTGGGTTGCAGCCATATGGGGCCCACTATAGGACCAAGTCAAACTAGGTCAAACTAGCCTAAATATGAACCCTAGCCACACCATGACCTCACCATATTGCCCTAACCCTAAAATAATCTAGGTGGACCCTATTGCATGTCATTAGGTCAAACTTTTGAACCTAGTTGACCAAAGTCAACCATGACCCTAATTTGGTCAAACTTATACCTATAGGCCCAATTAGCCCAAGTAGGGCACCACATTGACCCAACCCAAGTTGGGTGGTGCCATTAGACCCATGACCACCAAGTGGGGTCAGCCCACTCATCATGGTTTACCAAGTCAACTCAAAGTCAACATATTCAACATAATTGACCTAAAGAAGAAAATGAGGGATAAACCCACTCTCCTTGGGCCAAGCCCACCAAACTTCGCCCATTATCAGCCCAAGTGGTCAAAGAACACCCCTACCCCTCTGGTTGTAGAGCAAGGTCACATGCAAAGGGGCATTTTGATGAATTCACCTAAAAGAGGAGAGAGAAGGTGAGATTAAGAGGAGGAGGCCACTTGGCCTTGGCTTCTTCTGCCCCAAAACATTATTGGTCAGCCTCCTCAGTAAATTCCAGCAGACTTTTGAGAATGGTGTCCACTTGGCACCATTGGTGATACAACCAAATCCCAAACCGAGCTCACCTTAGAGTTATCTCCACATATAGTCCTCCCAAGCTCAAACCGACCACACCATCAACTTCAGTGAGTGGAAACGAGTTGAGAATGAGTCTTGGAGCAGAGCTTTTGGGTGAAGAAACGATATTTTGAGCAGGAAATCGTCGGAGCAGCTCGACCATGGCCAACCGCCGACGCACTCGCCGCCAAGGCCTGATTCAGGTCTGTTTCGCCGCCTCTCTACCCGTACTAGCTTTCTTGATCCTCTAGGAGAGACATCGGGCTCAATTGAGCCCGATACCATGTGAGGAGATGGAGATTTTTCCGAGCTTTTCTTCTTGCTCGGGTTCGCCGGAGGAGCCAACTCCGGCGGCCTCATCACCGGGAATCGCTAGCCACCACCTTAGTGAAGGTGGTGGCGACATGCGCCGGCGGTGGTGGTGGCTCAACTGGCCGGAAATAACTGGGCAAGTCGGCCCAGCGGAAACCAATCTGGGCTGTTGGCTGATTGGGGATGATGACCAGATCCCGTCCATTCTACTTTAAGATTCGTGCTAAACCGATTAAATTAAATCAAATAAAAACTATAGAATTTATGTATATATGTCACACTTATACAGTGATATTGCATGTCTATTTTAGGCCCCTTTGATGCATTTTTAAATCTATTTAATACGATGAAAGTTGTGGCCCTTCCTCTTAACTTTATTTTGCTACCTTAATCTTATAATTTGGTGCAGTCTACTGTCCTATATGGCTGTTTTGCTAGGGCTGGTCCTTGGCTAGGGCATAGTTTCAATTTGACGCCCAAGCCAAACCATTAATCAACATGAACCCAAATTTTGGGTGCATGCATGATTAGGGCATACCTAGCCCGTGACAAAAATTGGGAATTTTTGGGAATAAATTTGCTATAGTTTTTGCTTAAATATCAAAATGTAAATAAATGAAATAATTGGAGTGTTATGGCTCCAAATGGCCCCAAATTTTGGTGGCATGTCCTTGGGGACTATACATGTGCATGGTAAAACGCTCAGCACATTTGGACCACTACATGTTGGCTAAACTCACTTGCATGTGTTGGTTATGTATATGCTTGGGGTGCAAATAGCCAAATTGGAAATGTTGTGTATTAGTCCTATTTGGAACATTCAAAAATCATGGTATTGATTTTAGAGGCTCATTAGGGTGAATTATACCCCACAATGTAATAATGGGATTTTTTGGAAGCAAAAATCCCATTATTTGGAATTTTTGAAATAATAGGACTTTTGAAAAATAAATGTGAAAATAGGTTCATCATTGAGATAAAATCCCCAATTTTTGTCAAGGTCAATATAATGTTAGGTTTAACTCCTGAAATGTTTTATGCCTCTGTTTGAAAAAATTTCATAGGAGTTATGTGGAAATTACCTTTTTACCCTCATTATACTTAATTAGACAATTGCTGCAAATACTTAGTAGAAAATTTTGGAAAATTCCTTGGTGATATATCTAAGTATGAAAAATCTTGTATAATTATCTCAGTATTTTTGGATGACTCAGGAATTTTTAAAACCTCATAGTGGCATTTTGGTAATATAATTAGAAATGAAATTTTGTAGCCCTTGTACCATGGAAGTTCATGAAATTCTGTCTTTAGCATTATTTTAACAATATATGTACGCTGTACTTTTCTTGGAATGTTTAGTAATGAACTGCTTACACTTCATTTTGAAAATGACAATTATGTGAGATTTCTATTAATTAAGGAATAAAGGGAAATATTTCAAGGAAAATTATGAATTTTGGTAGACAGTAATATTTTACCAAGATGCAACTCAGGAAAAATTCCTTAGGTCAGTGGATTATAATTTGTAATACTTCATGTATTAAATGACTTAGGAGATTAATTAAATGATTTAATTAGAGACTTTAATGACTTAAGAAAATTATGAAAATCAACATGCTCACTTCATTAGTCCATACCATCCTAGGATAAATAATTAGGGGCAGGTGGACCAAGGAATTGGAAGTTCCATTTCGGGGTGGTATTAGGTCATGAGTTGCGCATAGAGTAAGTAGGTCATGCTATAAGCACCACCAGGGGATAGATCAACGAATGAGCTAGAGACTTCAATTGGAATATGACCCTGGTGGGTAGAGTTGTCTTAGTGATAAGAGTAAAGTGCAAGCCCTTGGATAGCAAATGGAGTGGAGGCCGGCGGAAGACCGTCGCCCTTCTGAGAACATCTTAAGTCATTAGGACCACTGAAGAGTAATAATGAGAGTAAAGTATGGATAAAGGATATACATCAGTAAAACGTAAATATCCTTGCAAAAAGGGAACTTTGGGCATAATCCCATCGAAGTTCCTAGTGCCCCCGAGAGCCCTTCACCGGGTATACCCTGGGCAGTCCTGGGATTAACCTTAAATCAGTAAGTATAATAATCCGTAGATAAGACTAGTCTAATAGGTTAAGCCATTATGGTTCATTCTCACCCGTGATGGGTTTGAGGGATTTTGAATAAAGACACTATTATGCCTTCCCACCCGCTATGGGTTGGAGGGATATATGTTGCAGGCTCACCCATGAATGGTTTGAGGGATTCAAGATAGGTTGGTCCTGCGAGTTGAAGGCTCGGGATGAAATACTTGCATGTGCATAAATGTAATGGCCGGTTATGCAGTACTGACCGATCGTCACACCGATGGTAGTACGGTGAACTAGGCGGGTGTGAGGGTTTGAGGGTGAAAGAATTGGTTCCTAAACACCTAGAGGGAGGGGGGGTGAATAGGTGTAATTGCTTTTTCTTCTTAGGCAGACTTTTAATTCAGTTAATTAACAAAATCAGATAGTTCTACAGCTATCACACCACAAAAATAATAATACCACACACATTCACAGATTGCACACTGATTTATAGTGGTTCCCCAAGGTCTGGGTACATCCACTTTCCCTCTTCGCCTATCTAGCAGTGTGCTAGATTCGGCCTAACTTCTTTCCTTCTCCTCAGATCCTCAGATCTTACAGCTCAGAACCCAAACAAGGCTCCTACAACTTAGAGTGAGTCCACACTCATACAGCTCAGGTAATCTACCATACCTCAACCTTCAACAAGGCCTACAACTCAGAGATAAAAATCTCCTACAACTCAGGCTCACAACCCTACCTCCGCCTTCAACAAGGCCTACCACTCAGAGAACTTATCTCCGACAATTCAGCCTTTATAAATCAGGCTTACAACTCAGATCTTAAAAAGATCCTAAAGTAAATAGATGTAAATTTCAAATCTACCACCACCCTGGTTGAGAGAGAAAGGATGAATGGTTTCTTGATCAGTTCTTGAACGAATCTGATGTTAGAGATCAACCTGTCTTAGCTTTCTTCAAAGCTTCTTGAATTTGAACACAGTAGGGTTGATCTCCTTTGAAGTCGATCTTCAATTAGCTTCTTTCTTGAAATTCAGAAATCAATCTGAATCCTTCTTCGCAGACTGGTTCAGAATCATCACTTAAGAGACTTGTTGATGTAAGTCCCTTTCTTCACTTGATTAGATAGAGCTCTCTCTCTCCAAATTCTTCTAAAGATTCTTCTGAATTCTTCTTTGAATTCTCTTGACAAACTCTGAGTAGATCACCACTTGAGAATGTCTTCTTAGATCTTCTGTTGAAAATCTTCTTCTATATGTTATTGTGTATTAGTACCATATATCATTACTTCTTCTGTTTATAGAGAATGTCCTTATATAGACTTTCTCCATGGTAACCAGGCTGATCCGGTTTCTAATAAAGTTCTGACAGCACTGACAGTTATAGTAGACCGTTTGGTTATGACAGCTGTCAAGTCTTCCAGTCACTTCTTGAAACTCTGTCTCTGTCAGCAAAGTGTCGAGACTGTACTTCATCATGTGTCGACACAAGTAGACTAAGTGTCGACACAAGCCTTGGTGGTGTCGACACAACTCCCTTGATGTTGACACTGCTTCTCGACACAGCTTCTGTAGAATGTGTCGACACTAGTTCTGTGTGTCATCACAGTCACTTCTTTTCTTCACAAAAATTAACTTTGTTGAAACTCTGCTATGTGTCGACACAAGTCCTGTGTGTCGACACAGTTGATGTCGACAAAGTCTTCTATGTGTCGACACTACCTCTGTGTGTCGACACAGTTGTTGTCGACTAAGCTTTTCAGTGTGTCGACACTGCCTCTGTGTGTCGACACAGTTTCTTTTAGTGTCGACACAGCCTTTCCAAGTGTTGACACAGTTGACTCCAAGTGTCGACACAGCTTATCTCTAGTGTCAACACAAGCCTTCATAAGTGTCGACACATCTTTTCTGGTGTCGACTCATGGACTTATATACTTTTTCATACATTCTTGCATTTTCTTAACCTGCACATATAAACTCAAAACAACATCAAATACACCTTGATGCATATCTTTGAGTAAGGTGAGGCTTCTTCAAATCTGGTACACATTTTCCAATGTACCCAACAATCTCCCCCTATTTGGAGAAGTCATAACCCTTAGTCAATGATATACACCATTCATAATAAAGACACATTATGATGTATAAAAACATTATATGACAGGGAAACTTATAAACAAAACATTTATAAAATGACATCACAGAATAGTGATGCAAACATAATGAGCATTAATCATTGTTTTGTTTAAACTTTCAAAAGTTTCTTAACAACAGTTTACATAGTTTTTTAATACTAAATATTACAGTATTGTAAAATCTAGTAAATCTATCCTAAGGCTACTCAGGCTCCTTGATGACTATTCCTTTGCCTGATTGGATCTTGGCTTGTACTGGAGCATCAGTATCTTCAGCTAGCTTCTTGCCCTTCAGATCTTTCTTCCTTTGTTCTTCAGCCCTTATTCTTTGCCTTTCAAAATAGTGAAAAGGCTTTGGGAAATACTTGATAGGCTCCTCAGCATTAGGAGGTAGCTTCCCAGCTTTTACCTTTCTTCTATATTGCAAAATGGCTTCCTGCCTAGCTTCATGCTTTTGTCATTCTTGCTCAGTGTACCATTTGATCCTGTCATGAGTCTTGTCCTTCACAGCCTTCCAGGCAGTCAATATAATATTCCTTGAAGTAGGACTCCACTGCTCAAAATCAGGCTTCAACTCAACCTGTTCTCTGAATCTCCTCTTTGAAAGTTGAGCTTCTTGCTCCTTATTCACAGCTGCCTCTGACATTTCTACCTTCGCAAGGATAACATTTTTATTACCCTCTGGAGGGCTGTACATTGATTGTACTTCTTGCTGAATCATCTCAAAATCTGCTGGAGGGTAAATAACCTAAGCAACTTCAGGTTGATCACCTTCTAAATAAGCAGGTTGCACACCTAACTCAGCTACATTATCATCATCACAGAGGGGTGGATATCCAAGGGTGGCACTGATGCTATTAGATATCCATTTAGCATGATCTGAGCCTGATTTGACTAATACTCTCTCCCCCTTTATGACTTCTCTTTTAATATGATCTCTGAGGTCATCTTTCTGAAAGCTTACTTGTTCATCTAGATAATTAACACCATCTTTATAAAATGACTTTATTTTCAGCAGCTGATCAGAAATGATCTTTTGTGAAGTATTAATAGATGTTTGGACAGCAGCTAGTTCTTCCTGTAATTGTTTGTCAAAATCTGACTTGGCTTTAGCACTTGCCTCAGTCTGGGCAGCAGTAGTATTCTTTAACTCTGTAACAATCACATTATGTGATTCAGTCAAATTGTCATTCATCCTTAGTTGATTTTCAAGGACATAGCCTTGCTTGACAGCTATATCATCAACTTGATTCTTTATGCCGACTTGTTGTTTTGCAAGATAGACTACAACATTTCCACCTTTGTGGAAACAATCTGTCATTTCCTTCTTGTTCTGATTTACTTCAAATCTTATGGATTTGATATCTTGAGCCAAGGAGAATTGCAGATCTTTATGGGTCTCATCCATATATTTTTCCATGACTATCCTTTGTTCATCCAACTTTACTTGCAAGGATACCAACAAAGAGCTATAATCAATGGCTGGGGCAGGTTGTGGAGCAGTTTGTAATGCCCGTTTATAGCTTTGTCTTCTCCTTTTAAAAACCATCAGCTTTCTCTTTTTGGCTTGAATTTCTGCTTCATCTTCAGAAGCTGAGGTACTTACAATATCAACTCTTTCCTTAGGACTAGGAGGCAATTCCTTTTCTGTCCTAGGTTGTTCCCCCTCAATGTTAGCTTGCTCCCCCTCAGTGTTAGCTTGCTCCCCCTCAGTTCTTACTTTCTCCCCCTGAGTCTCAGCTTGCTCCCCCTCGGTCCTTGGTAAGTCTATATCAGGGAACAACTCTTCAAGGGTAAACTCTTGTTGAGTATGGACTGGAGATACTCTTAACTCTGGAGCATCAGCAGCTGTAGATGTATCCTCCATGATAACATCTTGTGCTTGAGTGTTGAGGTGAGTTGTCTGGTCAACATCAACCAAAGGCACAGTTAGTGATTCATCCTCATTATTGAAAATTGATTGATTGACTTCATGAATTACCTCAAGTATAGTTTGTGTAGCCATTTCACTTTCCAAGTGTGTTGGCTCTTCCTCAAGATGAGGCTCCCCGTGCACCTGAGCACCATCTGTAATGTCTTGAGCAGGTGATTTTTTCAGGAATCTCTGGCCTCTCTTCATCAGGCATGTCCTTTGTTAGGACTCTGTCTCATCTGAAGATTATCCTGATATCCATTCTTCTCATGTGGTTGATCTTAGAACCAGCAGTCTGTTTCATTACTTCTGGAATTGTTCCAGCCAAGTATAGACTCATGATTCTACCCAGATTTGGCTTCTTAATGCCTTCCTTAATCTTTTCAAAGATTACTGCAGACCAATCTGTGTTCAGTCTGAAGATAATCCTGGTTATCAGGCTGAACATATAGGCTGTGTTGAGGACCAAGGTCCAGCGGGATTGGGTGTGTGTGGGACCGCATATTTGGGCTTCCCCATCGCGTCCAGGTCTGGGTGTTGACCCCGGTGGGCCCCCCGTGTGGCGGAATATCCCCGCCATCCCGTGGATGGATTAGTCCCACATTGCCTGCAGCGGGTGGTCCTTGGTGTTTATGTACCCTCGTCCCCCCTTACTATCACCTCGGGGTTTTGGTAAGATGTGAGGTGACGGGTGGTTTCCACATGGTATCAAAGCTATCCCGCTGCGGGGGTGTGTTGAGGACCAAGGTCCAGCGGGATTGGGTGTGTGTGGGACCGCATATTTGGGCTTCCCCATCGCGTTCCAGGTCTGGGTGTTGACCCCGGTGGGCCCCCCGTGTGGCGGAATATCCCCGCCATCCCGTGGATGGATTAGTCCCACATTGCCTGCAGCGGGTGGTCCT
This sequence comes from Platanthera guangdongensis, assembly GCA_039583875.1. NCBI lineage: Eukaryota > Viridiplantae > Streptophyta > Magnoliopsida > Asparagales > Orchidaceae > Platanthera > Platanthera guangdongensis. The sequence goes on from CM077164.1 coordinate 111,411,320, forward strand.
TGGTGTTTATGTACCCTCGTCCCCCCTTACTATTACCTCGGGGTTTTGGTAAGATGTGAGGTGACGGGTGGTTTCCACAGGCTGAAACCCTATCATGTCCCCCAGGCTTGCAGAGAATGACCTTTTCAACCACCTCAGAAAGGAATTTTCCTTGCAGATTCATCCCTTTTCTGTTCATTGTAGATCCAATCTTCATGGTGGGATCCAATGCACACCACTGAAGTGCTTCCCTAGTCTTGGTAGAGGGAACTTCTTCTTCTTCTTGAGTTCTTGGGAGTTGAAGAGTTTTCCTCAAGCTCTTCAAGGTAAGTTTAACTTTAGCTCCTTGGACTGTAGATTTGATCTTAAGTCCAGTCGAATCTAAAGTAGCTGCGCCAAAGAATTCTAGTATTTCTTTCTTCAATATCTTTCTAGGTTCAAATACCAGAAATTCCAACCCATTTTCTACAATTAGGGTTACTACTGTTTTAATCTCGGGTTCCGCATTATCAAAGGAGTTGCGAACTAGCTCATAGCCTTCGTTGATGTTATCTTCAAGCTTTGGCGTCATTGGGGTTGAGCGAAAGCTTGGATTGAGAAGAGAGAATGTGTCGACACAGGGTTTTGGTCTCGAAAAGATGGAGAGTGTGTCGACAGAATATGTTGTTGACCTATTTATACCCTTCTAAATAATGAAGGTCAAAAGTCACGTCAAAATTCTCTTAATGTGTCGACATAGTTGAAATGTGTCGACACAGACTTCTAATGTCTCGACCGAGTGTTGACTTCTATATGTCGACACCAATTTTATTTGTCTTGGTCGTGTTCGACGAAGAGCCCGTGAAGTCGACGATTTGAGGTCGACGAAGTGTTGTTGAATCTGCGCTCAACGATATTGTCCATTCTGCGGTCGACGATCAGTTGATTCTACGCTCGACGAAATCTGTGTCGATTCTGCACTCGACGATCAGTAGATTCTGCGCTCGATGAAATCTGTGTGTTGATTTTAAGTGTCGATACCACTTCTGGATGTGTCGACACTACTTATTTATAGTGTCGACAGCAATTTTCTGGATGTGTCGACATCACTTCCCTGGAGTGTCGACACCAACTACTATGTGTCGACACAGACAACTTTTTGTGTCAACACAATTTTACTTAGCCAAATTTGTTAAACTAATTTATGTTGAACATTCCTAATTCAATTTTGAAATTATTGAATTTAGTTTCATCTAAAGGCTTTGTGAACATGTCAGCAATTTGTAAATCAGTGTTAACAAATTCTAAAGAAATATCTTCTTTCTCTACATGATCTCTAAGAAAATGGTATCTTATTTCTATATGCTTTGTTCTACTATGTGAAACAGGATTATGAGCAATAGAAATAGCACTAGTAGAATCACATAATAATGGAGTTCTACTTACCTGAAGACCATAATCTTCTAATTGATGCTGTATCCACAACAACTGTGCACAGCAACTTCCGGTAGCAACATACTCTGACTCAGTTGTGGAAATTGCCACATTAGTCTGCTTCTTACAGCTCCATGACACCAGTCTTCCTCCTAGAAATTGATAGGTGCCTGTTGTGCTTTTCCTATCTACTTTGTAACCTGCAAAGTCTGCGTCTGAATAGCCCATTAGTAGAAAATCTCTATTCCTAGGATACCAAAGGCCTAGATTATTTGTGCCCTTAAGATATCTCAAAATCCTTTTGACAGCAGTAAAATGAGATTCTTTAGGGCAGGATTGGTACCTAGCACAAACACATGTAGCATACATGATATCTGGTCTACTAGCAGTCAGATATAGGAGGGAGCCAACTATCCCTCTATATAAAGACTCATCTACAAGTTTCCCTGCATCATCTTTGCTTAGAGACATACTTGTCCCCATTGGAGTTCTCATGGTAGTGGATGACTCCATACCATACTTCTTAATTAACTCCAGGGTGAACTTAGACTGGGATATAGACAAGCCATCATCAAACTATCTTACTTGGAGTCCCAAGAAGAACTTAAGCTCTCCCATACTGCTCATTTCAAATTTCCCTTGCATAAGTTTTGCAAACTTTCTACAAAGGTTATTTTCAGTAGAACCAAATATTATGTCATCAACATATATTTGGACTAGGATAATCTTTCCTTTGGATTCTCTAAGGAATAGAGTCTTGTCTATTTTCCCCCTTGAGAATTTGTTCTCAATGAGGAAAGTAGACAGGGTTTCATACCAAGCCCTTAGGGCTTATTTCAACCCATATAAAGCTTTTCTAAGTCTATAAACATAATTAGGTTTGAGTGGATCAACAAAACCTGAGGGCTGTTCTACATAGACCTCATCTTTTAAGTCTCCATTTATGAATGCTAACTTAACATCCATTTGGAACACTTTGAAGCCTTGATATGCTGCATAGGCAAGGAATAGCCTGATTGCTTCCAACCTTGACACTGGAGCAAAAGTCTGATCAAAGTCAATGCCATTTTCCTGTCTGTAACCTTTGGCAACTAGTCTTGCCTTGTTCTTCACTATGATCCCACTCACATCAAGCTTGTTTCTATAAATCCACTTTGTCCTTATGACATTATGGCCCTTTGGTTTTTGAACCAACTCCCAGACCTTGCACCTTCTGAATTGATTTAAATCCTCCTGCATAGCATCAATCCAGTATGGGTCTTGAATAGCTTCTTCAAATCTCTTGGGTTCCAGTTGAGATAAGAAGCTTGAGCAAAAAATTGGATTTAAGTTCCTACTTCTTATTTGCACTCCATGTCTTGGATCACCAATGATCTGGTGTGCAGGATGATCCTTTAAATGTCTAACTGTTGGAGGTAATCTATCAACAGTTTGACCTTCTTCAATCTCTTCATTATGCTGCACCTCATGGTCTTCATTTTCCTCGTGAGTGTCTTGTACTCCCCCTGGACAGCAACTACCATTTTCCTCATCCTGCTTTGCAGTTGGATCTTCTCTAATAGTAAGCTGGTCCATCTTCTGCTGTATACCTGTGGAGCTACAAAAACTACTTGGCAACTCACTGTTAATAAGTCTAGATTCATCAAATATGACATGAACAGACTCTTTTACAACTTGAGTAGCCAAATTGTAGACCCTATAAGCCTTACTATTGTTGTTGTACCCAACAAATATCCCATCTTGGTATTTTGCAGCAAACTTAGTTAGGTGAGACTTGCCATTGTTAAGCACATAGCACTGGCAACCAAAGATCCTAAAATAGGATAAGTTTGGTTTTCTGCCCTTCATAACCTCATAGGGTGTCTTTTTGTGGCTTTTGGTGATGGAAGCCCTATTGAGCACATGGCATGCAGTGCTTACAGCCTCAGCCCATAAATATTCTGGGAGAGTAGTGTCACTCAATAGTGTTCTTCCAGCCTCAATCAATGTCCTATTTTTTCTTTCAGCAATGCCATTTTGCTGTGGTGTTCTAGGTGAGGTGAATTCCTGATGAATCCCAAATTCTTCACACAAACTTGTTATACTTTCAGATTGGAATTAGGTTCCATGGTCACTTCTGATTTTGACCACTGAACTATCTAATTCATTCTGAATTTATTTGACAAAATTGTAGAAGACATTTGGGGTTTCAGATTTCTGCCTCAGAAAGAATACCCATGAAAATCTAGAATAGTCATCTACTACCACAAAAGTGTAGACCTTCCTACCTAGACTATGAACTGGCATAGGACCAAATTAATCCATATGCAAGAGGTATAAGCACCTCACTAAGTCTTTGTTTTCTAGGCTATGAAAGGAGGATCTGGTATGCTTGTCTTTTTGACAAGCTAAGCATATCCCATCCTTATAGCACTTAACTTGAGAACCATTCCTCACTAACTCTTTACTAAAGAGTTGGCCAATTGTTTTGTAGTTAAGATGAGCTATCCTCTTGTGCTATTTGACACAATGAGAGGCTTTCTCATCAGCCATAAGACAGATAGGAGAATTTTTATTCTCATACTCAATTTAGGCAATATACATTTTTATTTCTATAGCCAGTCAATATGACTTTTTGATCACTAGACCTCTTGATATGACACCCATTTTTGATAAATGAAATGTCATATCCAAGATCACTCAGCTGTCTTATGCTTATTAGGTTGTGTTTCAAACCCTAAACATAAGCCACTTGAGTGATAGTGATTGAGTTGGTAGAGATGTTACCAAACCCTTTGATGACTCCTTTTTCAGAACCACCAAAGATTACTTTAGGCCCATTCAGTATTGGTGAGTAGTCCTTCAGTAATTCTCTTATTCCAGTCATGTGCCTGGAACATCCACTGTCCAAGTACCATATAGGGGTATGACAACTTAGACTCACCTGCAACAAAGATTACGCAACCTTAGAACCCAAATAACTTTTGCGTCCTTGGTTTAAGTTAGCCTGAAACTTGACAAATCTGCCTGCAGCTCTTCTAACAGGTAGACTGCTATCCTTTCTGACACTAGTATTGTGCCAATATTCTAAGGCATAATGGCATATCTTGCCACATCACCAGTACTCATACTTATTATACCTCTTTTTAGGTACAATCTTAGCTGTATTGTTGGCAGCAGCTCTTTTGTTTTGTGCTGGGGCTTTGCCTTTATTATTGAACTGGGCAGCCTGTGCAGTTCCCTTAAAGCCTAATCCTGCCTTACCCTTTTGAGACACAAAGTCATCAATTAGGGGTAGGACAGATTTTGGCTTAAAGAAACTATCCACTATCTCCTTCTCTTTCTGAAGTCTGTTTTCTAGACTTTTGATCTGATCATTTTTGAATGTGATTGCACCCATTTGAATAACAGTTATGTTTTTCAGCCTGGCAATCTCATTCATCTTCTCATCCAGCAGCTTTTCTGAATCAGATGCAACCAATTTAAGAGCTGTAATTTCCTTAGCCTGATTTTTGGCCAGGTTTTTGCTTCTCTTGAGTGCCTGCAACAAATCCCTATATTCATCTATCAGCTGATGAATATCTCCTTCAGATTCAGACCCATCCATATTTATTGATGCAGATGCATCTGATTCTGACCCAGTGAAGTAATCAGAATCTACATATGAACTTTTTACCTTACTAGGGCCAGGTTGATCCTGGCACTGGTCTTCTTCAGACATAACCATCAGTCCTTTGCACTGATTGTCTTCTTCTTCATAGATAGAGTCCAGTAATCTCAAGAACTCATCCTCTTCTTCTGTTGAAAACAGACCAATATAGGCCTCAGCCTTAGATTCAGACTCTGAAGTTGACGGATCTGTCCAACTTTTATCTTTATTAGCTACCAAGGATTTCTCCTTCTTGCTCTTGTGCTGAGACTTCTTTTTATCAGTAGACTCCTTCCTTTTGTCTGGACAGTTAGCCACAATATGTCCAGGTCTGTTGCAGCAATAGCAAATGATCTTTGATGTAGTTAACTTACTAGGCTTTATCTCATTCCTGTCCTTCCTGGATGATTTCCTCTTCTGATAATAGTCATCCTTGGACTGAGATGAGGATGGCTTAGATTTCCACTGCTTCTTCTTTAAGAATCTCTGAAACTTCCTAGTGAAAGCAGCAACGTCTTCATCTGAATTACTGCTGTCTGAACGGGGATTGTCAGAATTTTCTGAGTTCACTTCTGCATCTTTCTTAGGAGAAGATGGAGACATTCTCCTATTCTTCCTTGTGGCTTCTACCTTGAAGGCCACTGACTTTTCTCTATGGTCACCCTTTGTATTTTTCTCTTCCTCCTTCCTGGCCAACAGCTGCATCTCATAAGACATCAATTTACCAAGCAGTGTTGGAGTTGGAATCTCTGCCAGTCTGGCCACTTCCCTGATGACACAGATCTTTATATCCAAATCCTTAGTTAAAGGCCTACGGAATTTGTCATTCAGCTCATATGTACTGAAGATTCTTCCATAGGATATTAATTCATTTACAATTCTGTAGAACTTCTTATAACATTCATTTATACTATCAGACTTGGCTTGTCTGAAACTATCATACTCTTGATTAAGCATAGACTTTCTATCTTGCCTAACCTCTTCAGAACCCTCCATGTAGACAACCAAAGTGTCCCACATCTCCTTGGAAGTTTTGCAGTGAATCAGATTCTGGAATGTTGAATCATCTATGACACTCACTATAATATTCTGTGCTCTTTTATCCATTGTAGCCAAGATGATCACATCCTTTGTCATTTCTGAAAAATCCTTAGGAGTCCTTTGATTAGCACCAAGAACAGAAACCTTCATTGGAACATATGGTACTTCCTGAACTGTTATATAAATTCTAGGATCAGATGCCTCCATAAATAGTCTGACCCTTTCCTTCCAAATTCCAAAGATTTCCTTCCTGCAGAAAGGCAACTTCATTGATCCAAGTTCTTTATGGTTTTCTCCTGAACCCATCTTCTTTAACTAATTACTGCCTTACAGATCTTACTCAGACTGTTAAGTCTTTATTTGAGTAACCTCGCTATGATACCACTTGAAAGAATTGGTTCCTAAACACCTAGAGGGGGGGGGTGAATAGGTGTAATTCCTTTTTCTTCTTAGGCAGAACTTTTAATTCAGTTAATTAACAAAATCAGATAGTTCTACAGCTATCACAGCACATAAATAATAATACCACACACATTCACAGATTACACAGTGATTTATAGTGGTTCCCCAAGGTCTGGGTACATCCATTTTCCCCCTTCGCCTATCTAGCAGTGTGCTAGATTCGGCCTAACTTCTTTCCTTCTCCTCAGATCCTCAGATCTTACATCTCAGAGCCAAAAAAAGGCTCCTACAACTCAGAGTGAGTCCACACTCCTACAACTCAGGCAATCTACCCTACCTCAGCCTTCAACAAGGCCTATAACTCAGAGATCAAAATCTCCTACAACTCAGGCTCACAACCCTACCTCAGCCTTCAACAAGGCCTACCACTCAGAGAACGTATCTCCTACAACTCAGCCTTTATAAATCAGGCTTACAACTCAGATCTTAAAAAGATCCTACAGCAAATAGATGTAAATTTCAAATCTACCACCACCCTGGTTGAGAGAGAAAGGATGAATGGTTTCTTGAACAGTTCTTGAATGAATCTGATGATAGAGATCAACTTGTCTTAGCTTTCTTCAAAGCTTCTTGAATCTGAACACAGCAGGGTTGATCTCGTTTGAAGTCGATCTTCAATCAGCATCTTTCTTGAAATTCAGAAATCAATCTGAATCCTTCTTGGCAGACTGGTTCAGAATCTGCACTTAAGAGACTTGTTGATATAAGTCCTTTTCTTCACTTGATTAGATGGATCTCTCTGTCTCCAAATTCTTCTGAAGATTCTTATGAATTCTTCTTGGAATTCTCTTGACAAACTCTGAGTAGATCACCACTTGAGAATGTCTTCTTAGATCTTCTGTTGAAAATCTTCTTCTATATGTTATTGTGTATTAGTATCATATATCATTACTTCTTCTTTTGATAGAGAATGCCCTTATATGGACTTTCTCCATGGTAACCGGTTGAGCCGGTTTCTAACAAACTTCTGACAACACTGACAGTTGTAGTAGACCGGTTGGTTGTGGCAGCTGTCAAGTCTTCCAGTCACTTCTTGAAACTCTGTCTCTATTAGCAAAGTGTCGCGACTGTACTTCATCATGTGTCGACACAAGTAGACTAAGAGTCGACACAAGCCTTGGTGGTGTCGACACAGCTCCCTTGGTGTTGACACTGCTTCTCGACACGGCTTCTGTAGAATGTGTCAACACTAGTTCTGTGTGTCCACACAGTCACTTCTTTTCTTCACAAAAATTAACTTTGTTGAAACTCTGCTATGTGTCGACACAAGTCCTGTGTGTCGACACAGTTGATGTCGACAAAGTCTTCTATGTGTCGACACTGCCTCTGTGTGTCGACACAGTTGTTATCGACTAAGCTTTTCAGTGTGTCGACACTACCTCTGTGTGTCGATACAGTTTCTTCTGGTTTCGACACAGCCTTTCCAAGTGTCGACACAGTTGACTCCAAGTGTCGACACAGCTTTTCTCCAGTGTCGACACAAGCCTTCAAAAGTGTCGACACAACTTTTTTGGTGTTGACTCATGGACTTAGAAACGTTTTCCTGCATTCTTGCATTTTCTTAACCTGCATATATAAACTCAAAACAACATCAAATATACCTTGATGCATATCATTGAGTAAGATGAGGCTTCTTCAAATCTGGTACACATTTTCCAATGTACCCAACGAGGGGCCAGTGGGTTGTTTTACACTGCGGTCTGGAGGACGATCCCCGATAACGCACATCCGACCCAACAAGGCTAACCGGTTGCCATCAAAGTGCCTACGCAGACTCTAGAGTGCACCTAGGACGTGTACAGAGGCGTATGGGAGGGGTCTAAGGGTTGGTAGTGTGCATACCTGCCTAGAAGTGGAGATGCCCGTTCCGTTACTGCCGTAGCGACAACGGTGGTACCCGAGAGTGAAGCTAGCTCTCAAAAAGTGGGAACAAAAGGTCTGTGATCACAGAGTCGTTGTGTGGAGTTGCACTTGCCTGTTGCATAAATTGCATCATAACCATTCATTCATATTAGGACATATGCTTCATAGATCCTTATCATATAAATTAGTATGGGCTCTTTTATATGATAAGTTAAATTTCCTGAAAACCTTAACTTATGAATTTGTATGGGCATTTTTATAAGTTAAGGTACGTTTGTGATGGTAGTGCAGTGGTAGCATAGCTTTACTTTTCTGCTCTTACTTTCAGTTCTTTACTTAGTCGTACTGTACATGCTTTTAATTTTGTGCTATATACTTAGAACTGCTATAGTAGAACTATGATGCTCTTATACTTACTTTGTAGCTTAGTTTCCCTTGTCACATGCTTCCCTTTTGTTACCCCTTGTTGTCCTCTGCCTCATCCTCCTGCACAGTGCCTAGGAGTTGCGGGCCGAGGTGCGGAGAAAATGACTTAGTCTTTTTGACTAATGGTTGGTGACCAAACTATTTTTAGGAGCTCGAGGAGATGGAGCACCAGCATGACCGACAGTACGAGGTGATAGGGCGTGAGGAGTTGATAACACCTACTACTACTACAACGCTACCTTAGGTGGGACGAGAATAGTTGATTAGCTTCCGCTGTTTTGATATTTTGAGAGGAGAGTTTATTCATATGATGTACTGGGCATAAGCCATTATTACTCTTCATATATTTTGTACTCATTGTGGACTGTGTACTCCTTCATTCATATATATATATATATATATATATATATATATATATATATATATATATATATATATATATATATATATATATATATATATGAGTTGTACTGTGACTGTGGACTAGCTGTATAATATTCTGATATGTATTACTTCTAGTTCTCATATTGGCCTACAGGCTATGATCGTGCTAGCCGATAGAATCGACGTGTTGCGGTGTCGACTAACCCGTGCATTAGTGATACCGTAAGACGGCGGTTCTGGGCATAAGACCGGGAGCCTCCTTGGTAAGGGGAGGGGTCTTACAATCACGACATGGGACACATGGTAGCTTGCGAAGATATTGCCAGGCGATAGCTAACTATCGTCGGGTGATTGCACAAAATCTATATAAAGGCTTGATTTTGTGAAATTTCTATTATACACCTCCTATAGCTTTCCTTTCCGTGCAAACTCGGCCTGACATCTCTTAATCCAGAAAAACTCCCAAGTTCCCTAAAAGTTCAAGAGCGAAGAAGAGATCGTTCGTATACTTCAAATCTTGCGATCTTCGTAAGACTTCACCATCCTCTTCAGAGCTCAAGTCTAGAGGGATTTTTTATATTTCAAGTATCTTTCTTGTAACTTTTTTTTATTCATTGTAATCAAAAGAGAACTCATCACTTATGAGTGGCGACTAGGCCCTTATATGATTTAAGGGCAATTCATCGCCTTCTATGAAGCGACTAGGATGTGTGGAGATTTTGTTGGGTACATTGATCCACATGGCCAAGATTTGTAAGAAGTTAAATAAGTCAATGACACACACACACTAGTTGTATTTGATGTGTGTTTGAGTTTATGCATGCAGGTCAGTCTCTATCACAATGTTTGGACAAGTGGACTCAAGTAGGCTAGTGGATATGAAAGAATTTGCCTAAGTCCACAGGCGTTGAGTGAAGCATGCTCACTCAATGCCAGATGCCTTAAGGAAAAAGCTACACAGATAAATTACTCTAAGTCTATAGGCATTGAGTGAAGAAAGTTCACTCAATGCCAGATGTCAAGAAAAGCACCTAAGTCCACAGGCGTTGAGTGAAGTCATTCACTCAACACCGGGTAAGTAAAATCATTGAGTATAGATAGGTTAGTCTAAGCCTAATGATAGGCAAGCTAAAAATGTGTCAAAGGCCACGAGCATTAAGTTTAGTCGACTCACTCAACACCATACAACAAAAGGCTGTGAGATAAGCAAAGCCTAAGAAAAAACTGCAAGAATGTGTCTAATTCCACAAGCATTGAGTGAAGTCCACTCACTTAAAGACATATCATCAAATTCATTGAGTATGGCTAAGTTAGTCAAAGCCATAGAAAATCTATGTAAATATTTGACTAAGTCCATAGGCATTGAGAGAGGCAAGCTCACTCAATGCCATGTGATAAAAAGCATTGACTGATTCTCATCCAGTCAGAGCAAGTGTTTTTAGACATGGAAAATTGGCTAAGTCCAAATGCGTTGAGTGTAGCTTACTCGTTCAATGCCAGATAATAGAAGAATATCTATTAAGTAGTTTGACATTAAGTTAAGCTTACTCACTCAACGCCAAGTGACAAAAACTGTCTAAGTAATATGGCGTTGAGTGATGAATGCTCACCCAACGTCTAGTAATAGAAAATTTGGCTATGGAAAAAAACATTGAGTGATGAAGACACACTCAATGCTCTCAACGCCTAGTAACAGAAAGTTTGTCTAAGGCAAAAAACATTAAGTGATGAAGACATACTCAACGCTTCAATGCCTTATAACAAAAAGTTTGGCCAAGTCAAAAGGAATTGAGTGCTGAAGACACATTCAACGCTCTCAACGCCATGTGATAAAAAGCGTTGATTGATGAATACACACTAAACACTCTCAATACTAGATGTACAACCCCGTATTCGCCCCTGTATAGTTTTAAGCTTTTGAGAGATTTTGCACTCTCGGTGGCCAATTTTGGCTCTGGCTTGCAAACATACTAGTAGGGGGAGGAAAAATCCACCTCCCTCCAGTGGCCCTCTTTTGGGGGACGGGTGCGACAAGTTGAGTGACACCCACCCCGTCCCGATAGGTGTCTGGCGGCCTGGTGGGGCGAGACCGGCCGGGGGCCGGGGTCACGCCCCTGCCCCTTCTAGCCGGGCGGCCTGGCGGGGCGAGACCGGCCGGGGGCCGGGGTCTCGCCCCTGCCCCTTCTAGCCTGGCGGCCTGGCGGGGCGAGACCGGCCGGGGGCCGGGGTCTCGCCCCTGCCCCTTCTAGCCTGGCGGCCTGGCGGGGCGAGACCGGCCGGGGGCCGGGGTCTCGCCCCTGCCCCTTCTAGCCTGGCGGCCTGGCGGGGCGAGACCGGCCGGGGGCCGGGGTCTCGCCCCTGCCCCTTCTAGCCTGGCGGCCTGGCGGGGCGAGACCGGCCGGGGGCCGGGGTCTCGCCCCTGCCCCTTCTAGCCTGGCGGCCTGGCGGGGCGAGACCGGCCGGGGGCCGGGGTCTCGCCCCTGCCCCTTCTAGCCTGGCGGCCTGGCGGGGCGAGACCGGCCGGGGGCCGGGGTCTCGCCCCTGCCCCTTCTAGCCTGGAGGCCTGGCGGGGCGAGACTGGCCGGGGGCCGGGGTCTCGCCCCTGCCCCTTCTAGCCTGGCGGCCTGGCGGGGCGAGACCGGCCGGGGGCCGAGGTCTCGCCCCTGCTCCTTCCAGCCTGGCGGCCTGGCGGGGCGAGACCGGTCAGAGGCCACGGTCTCGCCCTTGCCCCCCTACAGTTTTACCTTCTTGCCCTCGGGGGGAATTCCCCCTTTACCACCCGGTGTGGCTGTTTTCTATTGGCCCGAGGCCTTTTGGCCGCAGTGGTATTTTGGTCATTTTACCCCCAGGACTTGGAAAAACTATAAATAGACCCCCTTGGGTGCCTTGGAGAGGATCCTTTTCTTAGCTTCCTCCTCCCTTAGCTTCTTCTTGGTAGAGTAGAGAGAGCTCTCCAAGGCGCCCAGCCTAACCCTTTGGTAAGGGAGGGGAAGAGCTCAGGTAGCCTTTCGGGTGTGAGGTGGGACCTCCGTGCTAGAGCCGAGGGTCTGTTCATAGTCTCCTAAGTCTCCGGTCCGTGACGTTCTCTCGAGTGTAGTAGGTGTGAGGTCACCCATTTCCAGGGACCCCGAACTCCACAGAGGTCAATTTTGGCTTCAACACTTTTGGTGCGGTGAGCGTGGAGAGTGACCAGCACAGAAGATATCAGGAGAGTGTCATGATGGGAGGTCAGGGAGGTAGTGATGATCTCGGCGAGCTCCCCAGCCCAGGACCCTTTGTTGGGAGGCAAGAGTTCATGGCCTCCATCCAGGGCATCATGGAGATGCTGCGAAGCATTGCTCCTCAGGGTGGCAGCTCCACCCCGACCCCCCAGGAGCTAGCTCCCCCCCTCGACGAGTCGACTCCCAGGGGTCTAGGCGAGATGACCCCAGCGGGGGGAGAAGAAAGTGCACCAGTAAGAAGGCCAAGGAAGGAGAGGATGGGAGATGGGGTCGAGCGAGAGCTCACTGGCCGGGAGCTGTTCTCCAGCCCGGCGAGTGCCAACCTCCCAGGCGAGCAGGTCGCGCGAGTAGAAGTGGAGAGACCACCCCTTAGGGGGTCACCCTTCAGCGAGCTAATCATCTCAGCTCCCATTCCCGAGGGGTTCAGAGAGCCAGACATGGCTTACTATACTGGGAAGGATGACCCCGTCCAACATCTGCAGTGGTTCGAGGATGCCATGTCCATCAGGCCGATGACGGACGCCTTCAAGTGTCGTCTCTTTGCGATCACGTTGAAGAAGAAGGAAAGGGACTGGTTCCATCAAATCCCTCCGAGGTCGATCTATGGGTTCGAGGACTTGAGCCGGAGCTTCCAGCTTCGCTTCTCCACCTAGAAGAAGCGGAAGAGGAGTCCTGAGTCCATCTTCCTGATAAGGCAAGGGGCCGAAGAGTCGCTGGCCCGTTACGTTGACAGGTTCCAAGAGGAGATCCTGGAGGTCCAGGAGATGCCAGGGTATGCTCTCCAGATGGCCTTCACCGTTGGGCTGAAGGAGGGCTTCTTCAAGATAAGCTTAACCCGGAAGGCCCCCCTTTACTTCGAGGAGCTGATGGAAAGGGCGGCGGAGGAGATTGCCATGGAGGCGGCCAACCCGGCTTTCGTCAAGAAGTTGGCAAAGCTAACAGAGATGGAGTCGAAGGAGCAAGGTGGCTCGAGACCTCAGGAAGGAAGAAGGAGAGAGGAGCGGAGAGCTCAGGAGGGTCCGGAACCAGGTTGGAGGCAGCAGGGAGGACCCGTTCAGGGCCCGGGAAGAGGTTACACCCAAGATGGGAGAAACTTCCATGGGGGCCAAGGGAGGTTCAACTTCCACAGGCAAGCCCCAAGACAGCTCCTCCCCCCGCCGCAGCAAGCCTTGGCGATAGGTGGAGGGGGAAGAGGAAACATGAGAGAACACCTAGCCCACCGAAGGAGGGGAGGAGTGCTACCGTACTGTGACTTCCACCAGGTGGAGGGGCACGCCACGGCTACCTGCCCCGAGTTTCTAGAAGTGAGGGGGGCGAGTTGCCCTACCCAGCCACAGCCGCCAGTGCGGGTTGAAGAGGTTCTACCCAGAGAAGGGGGTGATGATGTGTGTGAGGACCGGGTCGATGTCGGACCCCGAGGCAGTATAGCGGCGATCCACGGTGGAGTGGGGGTTGAGGCTGTAACACCCCGAAGTCAAGCGGATCAATTTGAGCAAAATCGGGTTCAGGCATGGGTGACACAGCCTGGGACACGGGCGTGTCCCAGGGTGTGTCAGGCCTGGGTAGTGTCGAGTCATGAAGTCGACGAAAGTTGGCGTCGACATAGTGGACACGACCTGCGACACGGGCGTGTCGGGGCCGTGTCGACGATCGGCCTTGATGTCGACGAATTTTGCTCGACGATCATCGAGTGTTGAGTGTCGAGTGAGGACACGGCCTGTGGCACGGGCGTGTCACAGGGCGTGTCAGTGGTCGTCGAACTCAACTCGACGTTTCGAGCTAGGGCGTGTTTGCGGGACACGGGTGTGTCCAGGTGCACACGGCCAGGAACACGGGCGTGTGCCAGGCAGTGTGAAGTCTCGGGTTATTTTGGGATTATTTTCGTTGAGGCACATGGCCTCAGACACGGGCGTGTCTGAGGGCGTGTCGGGGACACGGCATGGAACACGGGCGTGTCCCATGGCCGTGTATTGTTGGTTTTGAGTCGATTGACTGACGCTTAGAGGGACACGGCCTGTGACACGGGCGTGTCACAGGGCGTGTCAGGCCGTGTTCAAGCTTTTCTGGCCAAATCTGAGCCGTTTGTTTCCCTCTTCCTGGATCCAAGGGCTGGGCTCTGTCCAGGTCATGTGAAGGCCGAGAAAAAAGGGGTTTTAACTCCCCTTTTCTTCTTCTTCTTCTTCTTCATTTCTTTTAAGCAAGGGAGGAAGAAAGGCTAAGGCAAGAGGGAAGGGAGGAGTCTACCAGCTACTGTCGGAGCTGCGAAGTGCGGAGCGAAGATCTGAGAGCGGATTCGTGAAGGCGAAGCCGAGGCAGTGATTTCCATCCGGCTACTTCATGGCGCCGAAGCGGTCTTCAAGGGTAACGATCTCCTTCTTGGACATCGAAGTCCTTCCTTTATGCATATGCTTGGAATCCTCCACCAAGAGGTGGATATCCGTGAAGTGATTCCTTTGTTGAGTCTGCATCTAGAGCCGGAAATATGGAGTACGGCATAGGCATGCTGTGTGAAGCCTATCTGGACCGGTAGTCTGGATTGGTGATGTTCATGGGTAAACCGGAGAAGACTCCGTGGATTTGATGAGACGCAAATGGTTTTCTCTTGTGATGAATGTATGGATGTGATGCTGTTTGTAAGGAGGCTTTGGCAAAGCTCCCGTTTGTGATATGATCAATTGGTAGCACGTCTGGGGAGCTCGTGATAAACCCGGCCTGTTACACCACTAGGGTGGGTTGATCTAGTTAGTTAGAGGGATCGATGGGTGGCAATGCTTGGGGAGCCGAGTTAAACTCGGCTTGCTGCACCACATAGTGTGGGTCGATCGGATAGGAGGGGGGTCGATGGGTAGACATTGCCTGGGGAGCTTGGATAAACCCGGCGTGCTACACCACATGTTGTGGGTCGACCTACTCTGGTTGTTGGATGCTGTGAGGTTGTACCTCTGTGTGGTTTGGGCGGGATGTCGCCAGCTTGCGAGATTGGTGGACTAGGGCCGGTCAACCAACAAGTTAAACCCTCGAATCGGCGGTGTATGACTGGTGGATTCCGGTACGCCAAGAAGGTGCCCTGAGTGCACGGAACGTCTGGTGGATTCCAGCGTTTGTGATGTCCTGTGTTTGCTAGCGGGATAAAGAAAATGATATACATATACTGTTTGATGATCCTTGATGATAGATGATAGCACTATATACAGGGAAGGAACCACTACCCCGGGTAGGGGGTAGGGTCGTTATAATGGGTCAGCCAAATGCTGACCGTTACTTTGTTTTCGGTGTTGGCTTGGATGTCTACTTGCAGGTGCTGTGGCGTGAAATGCATAAGTGGAAAGAATGGCTAGCTTGCTGCTGTTGGCCCTTGAAGGCCATGCGAAGAGTGGTGTTTGGATTTCATGTGTGGCCGACCTGCGTGCCGATGTACGAAATGAATGTTGTGTAAAAGAGGAACCTGTAAGGCCATAAGGCTAGGGTGTGTGGGTTGTATACATTCCTGGTGTTGTAATAGATATAAAGGTGGTATTTATATATTGGTGGACATTCTGGTTTGAGTTCATGTTAACAAAAAAATGCTGCGCTAGAATGGATGAGTTAAGGATACGCGTCGATTTTGATTTCCACACGTGATTCCTTCGCTTGTCTGTGAGATATGGCATGGGGCCCCGGCCGAACCCACCGTTATATGTCATGTGACAGGTGGGGGCGTTACAAAGTAGTATCAGAGGCAGGTTTAGATTGTTTGGGAGGAGAGAACATAAATGAACTCATGAATGTCCACCAGGAATGTATGTCATGCACATGATGTGCGTGAGTGTGTAGTCAATGTAGCAGTACCGTTATGATTGGAAGTATTAATGGTGTTCTGTACATTGATAGGTGGCGAGGGATGGAGCTGGGCCGTCTGAGCCCCAGCGGTCGGATGAGAGTGCAGCACCCGTGGAAGCGCCTATGCCTCCCTCGGCAGAAGCCATACGGGTGGTGACGGAGACAGTGCTTGCAGTGTTACAAGCACAACCTATTGGACATGCAAGACCTGGTGCAAGGCAAGAGCATGCTGCAGTGGTGGTGGAGGCGCAAGCAAGTGACGAGTCATTGACACGTTTTATGCACTTTCATCCACCGACGTTTGGTGGAGCGCTTTCCCCAATGCAGGCGGAAGATTGGTTGGCAAGGGTAAAAAGGATCCTGACCGCAATCCGGACGGTCGAGGAACAGAAAGTGATGTTGACCACTTTTCTGTTGGAAGGCGATGCGAGATTGTGGTGGGATGAAATTGAAGTGCATCACTTGGCAGGTTGAGGTTTAACGGAGGTTTCCATGGAGGAATTCTCCCAAATATTTTTAGCCAAGTATGTGCCAGTGTCGCAGAGGATTGCGATGGAAAATGAATTTCTCCGTTTGGTGCAGGGTGAGCGAGAGATTGATACCTACCTGCATGAGTTTATGAGATTGGGGAGATATGCAGGATCTACCTTTGCGGAGGAAGCACGAAAGACAAATCAGTTTTATGAAGGCTTGCGGGATGAATTGAAGTTGGCACTCCCGAGTTCAGTGAGCCAAGGCTTTCAAGCATTGGTCGATACAGCTCGTGCCTTGGAAAAAGATCTGAAGCGAGTACAAGCGAATAAGCGACTGACAGTGGAAAAGTCAGAGTTTAAAGTGTCGCAGTTGGATCAATCGGAGTTTCGACGACAAGAGAAGAAAAGATTTAGGACGGCAGAATCAGCCCCGTCGACTGTTTCTTCGGGGGCTACTTATGGGTCAGGACGTATGGATACACGTATATGCTATAAATGCGGGCAGCAAGGACATATAGTAAAATTCTGTCGGAATGCCCCTCCAGGGAGTGAGAAAAAGATAGGTGCGTCATATGAAGAAAAGGGAAAAGCAGTGGCCGAGTCATCTGCACCCCGGACGCAACCACGATTGCATGCTATGGACGTGCAAGAGCCGCAAAGCTTAGTTGGTGAAATTCATCCTCGGGTGTTTCAGTTGTCTCTTAATCGCGAATTTCAAAATCGGGAGGCTGAGCGGAGATGAATCATGAAGTAGCTCCTGTGGATTCTATGACTGGATTGTACCTTGATGGATTGTCCATGGTGGTGTATGTCAACTATGTTTATATCTATACTTGTGATGAATAACAGCTGGTGGACATCTTGCTAAAAACTTGGTGCACTTGTGATTGTGAGGCGATAAATCAATTATGTGATGTGACAGGTGGCTGCATGTGCACAAGTGGAAGTTAGGGATGTTTGTTTGTGTTGTATGTTTGTTAGTTTGTGCGGAGGCTTGGGGTGTAAGCTTTGATGATGTTGTGGCTGATTGGAGTCAAATTTCGAGGACGAAATTATTTGAAGGTGGGGGGGGGGGGGAGGATTGTAACACCCCGAAGTCAAGCGGATCAAT
This sequence comes from Platanthera guangdongensis, assembly GCA_039583875.1. Taxonomy (NCBI): domain Eukaryota; kingdom Viridiplantae; phylum Streptophyta; class Magnoliopsida; order Asparagales; family Orchidaceae; genus Platanthera; species Platanthera guangdongensis. The sequence goes on from CM077164.1 coordinate 111,429,140, forward strand.
TTGAGCAAAATCGGGTTCAGGCATGGGTGACACGGCCTGGGACACAGGCGTGTCCCAGGGCGTGTCAGGCCTGGGTAGTGTCGAGTCGTGAAGTCGACGAAATTTGGCGTCGACACAGTGGACACGGCCTGCGACACGGGCGTGTCGCAGGGCGTGTCGGGGCCGTGTCGACGATCGGTCTTGATGTCGACGAATTTTGCTCGACGATCGTCGAGTGTTGAGTGTCGAGTGAGGACACGGCCTGTGGCACGGGCGTGTCACAGGGCGTGTCAGTGGTCGTTGAACTCAACTCGACATTTCGAGCTAGGGCGTGTTTGCGGGACACTGGTGTGTCCAGGTGCACACGGCCAGGAACACGGGCGTGTGCCAGGCCGTGTGAAGTCTCGGGTTGTTTTGGGATTATTTTCGTTGAGGCACATGGCCTCAGACACAGGCGTGTCTGAGGGCGTGTCGGGGACACGGCATGGAACACGAGCGTGTCCCATGGCCGTGTATTGTTGGTTTTGAGTCGGTTGACTGCCGCTTAGAGGGACACGGCCTGTGACACGGGCGTGGCACAGGGCGTGTCAGGCCGTGTTCAAGATTTTCTGGCCAAATCTGAGCCGTTTGTTTCCCTCTTCCTGGATCCAAGGGCTGGGCTCTGTCCAGGTCATGTGAAGGCCGAGAAAAAAGGGGTTTTAACTCCCCTTTTCTTCTTCTTCTTCTTCTTCATTTCTTTTAAGCAAGGGAGGAAGAAAGGCTAAGGCAAGAGGGAAGGGAGGAGTCTACCAGCTGCTGTCGGAGCTGCGGAGTGCGGAGCGAAGATCCGAGAGCGGATTAGTGAAGGCGAAGCCGAGGCGGTGATTTCCATCCGGCTACTTCATGGCGCCGAAGCGGTCTTCAAGGGTAACGATCTCCTTCTTGGACATCGAAGTCCTTCCTTTATGCATATGCTTGGAATCCTCCACCAAAAGGTGGATATCCATGAAGTGATTCCTTTGTTGAGTCTGCATCTAGAGCCGGAAATATGGAGTACGTCATAGGCATGCTGTGTGAAGCCTATCTGCACCGGTAGTCTGGATTGGTGATGTTCATGGGTAAACCGGAGAAGACTCCGTGGATTTGATGAGATGCAAATGGTTTTCTCTTGTGATGAATGTATGGATTTGATGCTGTTTGTAAGGAGGCTTTGGCAAAGCTCCTGGTTGTGATATGATCAATTGGTAGCACGCCTGGGGAGCTCGTGATAAACCCGGCCTATTACACCACTAGGGTGGGTTGATCTAGTTAGTTAGAGGGATCGATGGGTGGCAATGCTTGGGGAGCCGAGTTAAACCCGGCTTGCTGCACCACATAGTGTGGGTCGATCAGATAGGAGGGGGGTCGATGGGTAGACATTGTCTGGGGAGCTTGGATAAACCCGGCGTGCTACACCACATGTTGTGGGTCGACCTACTCTGGTTGTTGGATGCTGTGAGGTTGTACCTCTATGTGGTTTGGGCGGGATGTCGCCAGCTTGCGAGACTGGTTTACTAGGGCCGGTCAACCAACAAGTTAAACCCTCGAATCGGCGGTGTATGACTGGTGGATTCCGGTACGCCAAGAAGGTGCCCTAAGTGCACGGAACGTCTGGTGGATTCCAGCGTTTGTGATGTCCTATGTTTGCTAGCGGGATAAAGAAAATGATATACATATGCTGTTTGATGATCCTTGATGATAGATGATAGCACTATATACAGGGAAGGAACCACTACCCCGGGTAGGGGGTAGGGTCGTTATAATGGGTCAGCCAAATGCTGACCGTTACTTTGTTTTCGGTGTTGGCTTAGATGTCTACTTGCAGGTGCTGTGGCGTGAAATGCATAAGTGGAAAGAATGGCTAGCTTGCTGCTGTTGGCCCTTAAAGGCCATGCGAAGAGTGGTGTTTGGATTTCATGTGTGGTCGGCCTGCGTGCCGATGTACGAAATGAATGTTGTGTAAAAGAGGAACCTGTAAGGCCATAAGGCCAGGGTGTGTGGGTTGTATACATTCCTGGTGTTATAATAGATATAAAGGTGGTATTTATATATTGGTGGACATTCTGGTTTGAGTTCATGTTAACAAAAAAATGCTGCGCTAGAATGGATGAGTTAAGGATACACGTCGATTTTGATTTCCACACGTGATTCCTTCGCTTGTCTGTGAGATATGGCGTGGGGCCCCGGCCGGACCCACCGTTATATGTCATGTGACAGGTGGGGGCGTTACAGAGGCCACTTGGAAGGCAAGCCTCCATGTCATGTACCGAAGGAGCGTCGCCTCAACCTCCCAGACACCGCCCCAAGAGGAGAAGATCACCTTCTCGGTGAAGGACCTGCCGGATCATGAGGATCCGTTTTGCGATGCGCTGGTCATCTAGACGGCCATCGAGGGCTACACCGTCTCCCAGATCTTGGTTGACAACGGGAGCTCCGTCAACGTCGTTTTCAGGAAGGCGTTTGACGAGATGAAGGTAGAATCACGGAGGGTGTTGGCCTCGGACGGACCCCTGTTTGGATTTTCCGGGGAAAGGAAGGAGGTGGAAGGTGGAGTGGGACTCCAAGTTAAATTGGGGGGAGTCTCAATGAACTGCCGGTTCGTCATTGTTGACACTCCAAGCAGCTACAACGCCATCTTCGGAAGGCCCCTCATCAACGCCTTCCATTGTGTGCCGTCTTCCTTCCACCAATGCCTCAAGTTTAACTCAAGAGGGATCCAGGTCAGAGTCAAGGGAGACTCCAGGATGGCAAGGCAGTGTTATGTCACAGCCGTCAACACCATCTCTTGGTTGGCCAAGGCAGAGGAGATGGAGAAGATCATGGAGAGCCTAGGCAGGATGGAAGTGTCCAGCGAGCAGGAAGCGGATGGCGACCACCAGGCCCAGACCCCCTGAGGAAGCCTCGACCCGGCTTAGTCATGTATGTTTTTTATGTTGTTTTGAGTCCAGCCCCCGACCGGTTGAGTCGGGGGGGGGGGGGGGGGGTCATGTAACCCATCTTTTTCCCCGTTTGAGGATGTTGGATTTGGTAAAGTTCAAGTGACAAGCCTGGTTCCCCACCCCCGAGAGGATCTCCTCAGCCAGGCTCCCACTAGCTAGTTGGTCGAATGTGCCTTGGGGGGATCAAGTCCCACCCCCGAGAGGATCTCCTCAGCCAGGCTCCCACTAGCTAGTTGTGTCGAATGTGCCTCGGGGAGATCAAGTCCCCACCCCCGAGAGGATCTCCTCAGCCAGGCTCCCACTAGCTGGTTGGGTCGAATGTGCCTCAGGGAGATCAAGTCCCCACCCCCGAGAGGATCTCCTCAGCCAGGCTCCCACTAGCTGGTTGGGTCGAATGTGCCTCGGGGAGATCAAGTCCCCACCCCCGAGAGGATCTCCTCAGCCAGGCTCCCACTAGCTGGTTGGGTCGAATGTGCCTCGGGGAGATCAAGTCCCCACCCCCGAGAGGATCTCCTCAGCCAGGCTCCCACTAGCTGGTTGGGTCGAATGTGCCTCGGGGAGATCAAGTCCCCACCCCCGAGAGGATCTCCTCAACCAGGATCCCACTAGCTGGTTGGGTCGAATGTGCCTCGGGGAGATCAAGTCCCCACCCTCAAGAGGATCTCCTCAGCCAGGCTCCCACTAGCTGGTTGGGTCGAATGTGCCTCGGGGAGATCAAGTCCCCACCCCCGAGAGGATCTCCTCAGCCAGGCTCCCACTAGCTGGTTGGGTCGAATGTGCCTCGGGGAGATCAAGTCCCCACCCCCGAGAGGATCTCCTCAGCTAGGCTCCCACTAGCTGGTTGGGTCGAATGTGCCTCGGGGAGATCAAGTCCCACCCCCGAGAGGATCTCCTCAGCAAGGCTCCCACTAGTTGTTTGGGTCGAATGTGCCGCGGGGAGATCAAGTCCCCACCCCCGAGAGGATCTCCTCAGCCAGGCTCCCACTAGCTGGTTGGGTCGAATGTGCCTCGGGGGAAGTAAAAGCGCCTTTGCTCCGATGAGGATCCCGCTGCCAGGCTCTCACTAGCTGGCAGGGCCAGTGGTACCTCTCGTGGAGGCTAAGTATTTTTTACCTGGAAGGGGTCTCGCCACCCAGGCTCCCATAGCTGGCATGGCAGGTTGACTCCCCGGAGAGGCGCGCAAGGAAATTGCACTCAGCGAATGTAACACCCCTATCCGTCGCATAGTATATAGCAGTAGGTCCGGCCGGGGCCCGACGCCATATACCACAGACAGACCGGGTGGTTACGTATGGAAACCATCCAACCAATCTCAACGTCCTACACAGAGCATTCTAGCGGAAGCAGTTTATAAGAGTTGTAAACAAGAACCCAGCATAGGAGCATGAATGACCACTAAAAGAGAATAGGAATGTTATACAAAAATACCCAAAACCGGCCTTAAGGCCTTACAAAATGTTTCACTTGAATAATACATGTTTTACAAACCACGGCACGCAGGCCGATCATACATGAATAAAGCAGTAAACACTTCTACTTGGGCCTTCGAGGGCCAGCTTCGCAAAAAGGGCTTTAGCCCGCTAGTGACCGCTTGGTCCAGCTGCACCTGCAAGCAACAAACCACCGCACGGTGGCAAAACAAGGCAACGGTCAGCAATGCTGACCAAATTATAACGATCCCGCCCCCAACTCGGGGCGGCGATGCTCCTTCCCTGCATTTCATTAACATAAGCGAGCAATGTATATAACCATAGCCATTTCATCACAGACGTTGGCTCGCACGGCCACACGCCCCGTGCACTCAGGGCACATTCTCGGTGAACCGGTCGATGTCACGTCAATTTAAGCCATTAACATTCCGGACTTACCACCGCCACTTAGACGGCCAAACCTATGAGCAATTTGTCTTCCTGGCCTGGGTCACGACAATTTAAGCCATAGACCGCCGAAGACCCTAATCTATGCCAACGGTAAGTGCCACGTGCCTTTAGGTCTCTTTAACCGAACGACATAGAACAGGTACGGTTCCATCTAACCCGTGCTCACGTCGCAACGATAATTTAAGCCATTTGCGCGGGTCAAACTTCCACCGAGTCCCATTTCCATCACAAGTCACATAACCCCGTTATGTTCAAGTTGGCTCTCAGGCCACCAAGTTGGCAAGATCTCGTATCCGCCCAGTTTTCCGGGTGCACCTTTGGGTTAATCCCCAAGGCTCCCTGCTGCAATCTACCGCGTAGAAATCCCGAAAACAACCAATAGCACGGAGTCTTCTCCGGCCTTATGCAATGCAACATCACCTATCCAGACCAACATGTCCGGGTAGGCTTCACACATCATGCCTATGTCCGTTCTCGCATACGGACTCTAAACAACAGGGACTTCACATATCTAACCGAAGGAAGGCCTCCAACTCTCCGCAAACTCGCGAGAGCGGGCTTCCTATGCAAAGAAAGAGAGCGACTCATGCTCAAGATGAGGATCGTTACCCTTGAGTTCCTCTTTGGCGCCATTGAAAAGTAATCGGATGGAAATCACCGCACTTGCATTGCCTCCGTGGATCCGGAGTCGGCTTGCGATTCGGAGCTCCGAAGCTCCTCCAATGGTGGATCTAGCTCCTCTTCCACACTTGGCTCTCCTCTTTCACTAAGGACTTAAAAAGAGAATAAGGTATGAAAAGTGAGGGTTTTCCAAGTCAACTCACGGGTATATCCCTTCAGGAACATCCCCCAGCCGTTGGATCTCAAAACAAGGAAACGAACGGCTTTGATTCGGGGCTGAAATGCCCAATCTGGACCGAACACGGCCTTGCACACGCCCGTGTCCAGGGCCGTGTGCCTCATTCGCCGTCAAAATCGAATCACCTGGAACCTCACACGGGTATCAAACACGCCCGTGTTCGAGCTGACACGCCCATGTTCCACCTGACACGGCCGTGTCGCTAGCCGTGTACCCCATGATTTTTCCCCTTTTTCAACCCGAGCACTGCACGGGTTCTAGGACACGCCCGTGTCCCTGCCCGTGTCACATTGACATGCCTGGACCCCAGGCCGTGTACACGGTCTCGACACTTCGCGGCTAAGTGTCGACACGGGTCAACACGCCCTGCGACACGCCCGTGTCGCAGGCCGTGTGCCATGTCTCGACACATTGTCGACACCAAAGTGTCGACTTCGCGGGGCGAGTGTCGACACGGGCTGACACGCCCTGCGACACGCCCGTGTCGCAGGCCGTGTGCCATGTCTCGACACTTCGTCAAAGCACAGTGTCGACTTTGCGGCTAAGTGTCGACACGGGTCGACACGCCCTGCGACACGCCCGTGTTGCAGGCCGTGTGCCCAGTCTCGACACATTGTCGACACCAAAGTGTCGACTTCCCGTCTCAGTGTCGACACAGGCTGGGCACGCCCTGGGACACCCCCGTGTCCCAGGCCGTGTGCCTGCAGCCAGAACCCAAACTGGCCCAAAACGTCCCCCTTCGCTCCTTTGAGTTTAGGGGCGTTACAACTCTCCCCCTCTTAAAAGAATTTCGCCCACGAAATTACATAAAGGAAAGACATACAAAACAAAATTTTGTACCTGAGCGGAACAACTCCGGATACTCGTCAAGCATAGTCTGCTCTCGCTCCCAAGAGAGCTCCTCACGACCGCAATTGTCCCACCGGAGCTTGACCATCCTGATCTCTTTATTGCGTAGCCGCTTGACCTCCGAGTCTTCAATCCGCACGGGCTTGACCTTTGTCGTTAACCCACTATCCACCGGCACTTGATCTACCGCAATCACTTGCGTAGGCTCTTGCACCGCCTTCCGAAGCACCGAAATATGGAATACATCATGTAAACCACTTAGCTCCACTGAAAGCTTCAACCTATAGGCCGCTTCTCCAACTCGCTCCAGAACCTCGAACGGTCCAAGGAACCTCGGGCTTAGCTTTTTCAATCGCCGCACCCGCGAGACACCCTTGAATGGCTTTATCTTCAAGTATACATAATCGCCCACAGCGAACTCCACGTTCCTGTGCTTGGCATTATAGTACTTTGCTTGCCGGTCCTGAGCGATAAGCAACCTCTCCCGAATGGTTCTCACCAAAAAAGTAGCATCATCCACTTCCGATCGCTTATACAACTTTGATTCACCCGTTTCTAACCAAGACAACGACGTGCGACATCTTCTACCATATAGGGCCTCGAAAGGCGCCATCTGAATACTTGCTTGGTAGCTATTGTTGTATGCGAACTCCACCAAATAAAGGTGGTCTTCCCATTGCTTTCCAAAATCCAAGACACACATACGAATCATGTCTTCCATGGTTCTATTGACCCTCTCGGTCTGCCCATCCGTTTGCGGATGGAAGGCTGTGCTAAATTTCAGCTTTGTTCCCAACATTTGCTGCACAAGCCTCCAATCATTGGACGTGAACCGCCCATCTCGGTCACTCACGATGCTGCGGGGCACACCATGAAGCCGTACTATGTTATCCACATAAAGCTTTGCCAGCTTCTCCACCGGATCATCCTTCCTATGCGGAATAAAATGCGACACCTTTATTAATCGATCCACGACCACCCAAATGGCGTCGTTCCCCTTTTGCGACCTTGGCAAACCGTGCACAAAGTCCATAGAGATGTCGTCGAATTTCCATTCCGGAATGGGCAAGGACTTAAGAAATACTCCCGGCTTTTGGCACTCCGCCTTTACCAAGGCGCAGGTTTGGCACTTCGCTACGTATAGCGCCACAACCTTTTTCAAACCCGGCCACCAAAATAGTTTCTTCACATCACGGTACATCTTTGTGCTCCCCGGGTGAATCGAGTACTTGGTATGGTGTGCCTCGTACAACAACTCCACCCGTAAATTGCCCACACTTGGGACGCACAAACGACCGTCTTTCCACAGCAATCCGTCCTCCACGACGAATTGGGAATTTGACCCATCCAGAGCCTCTATCATGAACTGCTTCATATGAGCATCCATATCCAAAGCCTGCCGAATCCGATCAGCCATGTCATATTGGACTTCAGTCCAATTCAGAACTGCTTCAGCACTTGATTGCATGTCCACACAAACAATCTCCAATGCCTCCAACTCCTGCACCAACCGCTCATCGTGCACCGATAGCCAATTAGCTTGAGCTGGGGCTCGGCGACTCAACGCGTCCGCAACCGCATTCCCTTTGCCAGGCACGTAGTGGATCTTGAATGTATAGTCCCCCAGGAACTCCATCCATCTACGCTGCCGCATATTCAGATCCTTCTGATCTATCAAATATTTCAGGCTCTTATGATCGGTGTAGATATCAATCTTCACACCGTACAAATAGTGTCTCCACAGCTTCAAGGCAAAAATCACGGCCGCTAACTCCAAGTCATGGACCGGATAATTCCTCTCGTGCACTTTTAGCTGTCTCGAGCCATAAGCTATCACGCTTCCATGCTGCAGTAGCACGCAACCCAAACCGCTGCCCGAAGCATCGCTATATATCTCATAGCCTTCGGTTCCACATGGAGAACTCAGCGCAGGCGCCGTGGTCAACCGACACTTCAATTCCTCAAAAGCTCGTGCGCACTCCGGCGTCCAAACGAACTTATGCTCCTTCCTCGTCAAAGTAGTGAGAGGTAACACTATCCGTGAGAAGTTCTCTACGAAGCGCCTATAATAGCCGGCAAGCCCCAAAAAGCTCCGGACTTCTGCTACCGTAGCAAGCTCAGTACACTCCCGTATCGCAACAATCTTCGCCGGATCCACAGCAATACCCTCTCCACTCACTATATGCCCGAGGAACGCCACTGAGGATAGCCAGAACTCGCACTTCGAGAACTTGGCATACAACTGATTTCTCCTGAGTGTCTCCAACACCAAATGAAGATGCTTGAAGTGATCTTACTCACTTTGCGAGTACACCAAAATATCGTCGATGAAGACGATCACGAAATGGTCCAAGTACTCCCTGAACGTCCTGTTCATCAAATCCATGAACACCGACGGCGCATTAGTCAGCCCAAACGGCATGACCGTAAACTCATAATGCCCGTATCTCGTACTAAACGCTGTCTTCGGGATATCACTCTCCCTTATTCGCAGCTGATAGTACCCAGCCTTGAGATCCAACTTCGAGTACACCGTCGACCCGACTAACTGATCAAAGAGATCATCAATCCGAGGGATCGGGTATTTATTCTTCTCCGTCAGCTTATTTAGCTCCCGATAATCAATACATAGCCTCAAGCTTCTGTCCTTCTTCTTAACAAAGAGGACCGGTGCGCTCCAAGGCGAAGAACTCGGGCGCACATACCCTTGCTCCAGCAACTCTTGCAGTTGAACTTTCAGCTCCGCCATTTCCTTAGGTGCTAGCCGATACAGAGATCGTGACACAGGCTTTGCACCTGGCACTAGCTCGATCGTAAAATCTATCTCCCGCTGCGGCGGGGCTCCAGGAAGATCTGCGGGGATCACATCAGGGTATTCCGATACCACTGAAATACAATCCCACGCGGGCTTCGGCTTTGCAACCTCCACTAGTGTAAAGAACAGTTCTGCTCCAGCACGAACCGCCTTCACCACCTGAAGAGCAGACATCAACGTCTTGCTCGACCCCTTTAAGCCCGTAAAAGTCGTCTCACGACTTTCTCCCAGCTTGACTTCCTTGCTACCGCAATCTATATGGGCCTGCTGCTCCGAGAGCCAGTCCATGCCAAATATGATGTCGAACTCCGCCAACGGAAGTAAAGACGCCTGCAGGTCGAACTCCTGCTCCCCAATACGAATCTTAACATCGCAGATCCTATCTGCTCGCATCGAACACCCATTGGGCAACAACACATCCAACTTATCCTTCGCTATCGAAGAAGGGACTCCGATGCGTGATATAAATCTTTCGGACAAGAAGGAGTGTGAAGCTCCCGTATCGAAGAGTGCTCGTGCCGGATTTTCACAAATCAATACAAATCCTAAACAAGCAGTGGTAAGGTAACATGTGCATAACAAGCATATAAAGAAAATGACTTGCTATAAATTAAATCGTACCTGTCACCACATCAGCTTGTTTGATGGCCTCCTGTTGGCCAAGATTATAGACCCTTGGTTGGGCCGGAGCATAGTGGGATGCGGTCGACTCCACCGCCTTTCCCTTCTCTTCATAAGTAGCTCCCGGCCTTCTCTCGGACTTAGGACGTCCGCTCCAACAGTCACGGGCGAAATGCCCCGTCTTTCCACATGTAAAGCACACACCTGGGGTCCGACCCGTAGTCGCCCCAGAAGCGCCAGAAGGAGCTGGACCCGAAGTCCTATGCTTCTTGAAAGACCTCCGATAGCCGGACTTTGAAGTAGTCGGCACTCTGAACTCAGATTTCTTTTCACCCAAGCTTTTCTTCGCTTGCACGATCTTCATGTCCTTCTCCAAGGACCGGGCAGTATTGACCAAGGTTAAGAAACCATGCGTCATTGGCCCCGACAGTAACAGTCTTAACTCATCCCTCAAGCCTTCATAAAATCGATTAGTCTTGCGCTCCTCATCCATGATGGTGGCGCTAGCATAACGACTCAGACGAGTGAACTCATGGAGATATTCATCCACGCTCCTCTCACCTTGTACTAACTTCAGGAACTCATTCTCCAACGTTATCTTCTGCGTCGAAGGGAGGTATCTTGCTAAGAACAATCCCGAGAACTCTTCCATCGGAACCTCTATCAGTTGTCTACCTCTCAAGTGATGCAGCTCCAATCCTTCCCACCACATCCTCGCTTCACCGTCCAAAAGGAACGTAGCGATGGTCGTCATTTGCCACTCCTCCGTCTCCGTCGCTGTCATGACTCTCTTCACCCTGGAGAGCCAGTCTTCAGCCTGAGATGGGGTTCCCAACCCCGAGAATAGCGGAGGGTTAAAGCTCATTACATGCTTTAGCTGCCTCTCAGTTGCCCTCCTTGGCACCACCGGTTCCACAACCACTTGCTCCACTCTCCTCGGCTCAGCCTCTTGTAGAGGTTCTTGCTCCATCACAGGAGCGGGCTGCTGCGCTTGCCTTCCAGGCTACGCATTAATCATGGCAAACACCGCTTCAGCCACCAATCGTATATTCTCAGCCGACAGAGGTGTTGTAGGAGCAACATCCGGTGCACTACTAGCCTCAGAAACTCGGCGTTCTGACGGTCCAACACCACTTCTGGTCACCTATAGTGGTACAAAATACCGTTAAGCGACCAAATAGTATTGCAAACAGCAATTATAGGAACACACAGGTTCCTCAAACACGAGTATTTTCATTCATATGTGGACATTCATGGGTTCTTTTTACCATTATAACGATGACGCACACAATGTGCTCACCACCCCTTAAAAAGAATTCGCCCACGAATTCAGTTTAAGCCCAACCAAAACCAGTAGTCTGATACCAAATTGTAACACCCCCTATCCGTCGCATAGTATATAGCAGTAGGTCCGGCCGGGGCCCGACGCCATATACCACAGACAGACCGGGTGGTTACGTATGGAAACCATCCAACCAATCTCAACGTCCTACACAGAGCATTCTAGCGGAAGCAGTTTATAAGAGTTGTAAACAAGAACCCAGCATAGGAGCATGAATGTCCACTAAAAGAGAATAGGAATGTTATACAAAAATACCCAAAACCGGCCTTAAGGCCTTACAAAATGTTTCACTTGAATAATACATGTTTTACAAACCACGGCACGCAGGCCGGTCATACATGAATAAAGCAGTAAACACTTCTACTTGGGCCTTCGAGGGCCAGCTTCGCAAAAAGGGCTTTAGCCCGCTAGTGACCGCTTGGTCCAGCTGCACCTGCAAGCAACAAACCACCGCACGGTGGCAAAACAAGGCAACGGTCAGCAATGCTGACCAAATTATAACGATCCCGCCCCCAACTCGGGGCGGCGATGCTCCTTCCCTGCATTTCATTAGCATAAGCGAGCAATGTATATAACCATAGCCATTTCATCACAGACGTTGGCTCGCACGGCCACACGCCCCGTGCACTCAGGGCACATTCTCGATGAACCGGTCGATGTCACGTCAATTTAAGCCATTAACATTCCGGACTCACCACCGCCACTTAGACGGCCAAACCTATGAGAAATTTGTCTTCCTGGCCTGGGTCACGACAATTTAAGCCATAGAACGCCGAAGACCCTAATCTATGCCAACCGTAAGTGCCACGTGCCTTTAGGTCTCTTTAACCGAACGACATAGAACGGGTACTGTTCCATCTAACTCGTGCTCACGTCGCAACGGCAATTTAAGCCATTTGCGCGAGTCAAACTTCCACCGAGTCCCATTTCCATCACAAGTCACATAACCCCGTTATGTTCAAGTTGGCTCTCAGGCCACCAAGTTGGCAAGATCTCGTATCCGCCCAGTTTTCCAGGTGCACCTTTGGGTTAATCCCCAAGGCTCCCTGCTGCAATCTACCGCGTAGAAATCTCGAAAACAACCAATAGCACCGAGTCTTCTCCGGCCTTATGCAATGCAACATCACCGATCCAGACCAACATGTCCGGGTAGGCTTCACACATCATGCCTATGTTCGTTCTCGCATACGGACTCTAAACAACGGGGACTTCACATATCTACACGAAGGAACGCCTCCAACTCTCCGCAAACTCGCGAGAGCGGGCTTCCTATGCAAAGAAAGAGAGCGACTCATGCTCAAGATGAGGATCGTTACCCTTGAGTTCCTCTTTGGTGCCATTGAAAAGTAATCGGATGGAAATCACCGCACTTGCGTTGCCTCCGTGGATCCGGAGTCGACTTGCGATTCGGAGCTCCGAAGCTCCTCCAATGGTGGATCTAGCTCCTCTTCCACACTTGGCTCTCCTCTTTCACTAAGGACTTAGAAAGAGAATAAGGTATGAAAAGTGAGGGTTTTCCAAGTCAACTCACGGGTATATCCCTTCAGGAACATCCCCCAGCCGTTGGATCTCAAAACAAGGAAACGAACGGCTTTGATTCGGGGCTAAAATGCCCAATCTGGACCGAACGCGGCCTGGCACACGCCCGTGTCCAGGGCCGTGTGCCTCATTCGCCGTCAAAATCGAATCACCTGGAACCTCACACGGGTATCAAACATGCCCGTGTTCGAGCTGACACGCCCGTGTTCGAGCTGACACGCCCGTGTTCCACCTGACACGGCCGTGTCGCCAGCCGTGTACCCCATGATTTTTCCCCTTTTTCAACCCGAGCACTGCACGGGTTCTAGGACATGCCCGTGTCCCTGCCCGTGTCACATTGACACGCCTGGACCCCAGGCCGTGTACATGGTCTCGACACTTCGCGGCTAAGTGTCGACACGGGTCGACACGCCATGCGACACGCCCGTGTCGCAGGCCGTGTGCCATGTCTCGACACATTGTCGACACCAAAGTGTCGACTTCACGGGACGAGTGTCGACACGGGCTGACACGCCCTGCGACACGCCCGTGTCGCAGGCCGTGTTCCATGTCTCGACACTTCGTCAAAGCACAGTGTCGACTTCGCGGCTAAGTGTCGACATGGGTCGACACGCCCTGCGACACGCCCGTGTCGCAGGCCGTGTGCCCAGTATCGACACATTGTCGACACCAAAGTGTCGACTTCCCGTCTCAGTGTCGACACAGGCTGGGCACGCCCCGGGACACGCCCGTGTCCCAGGCCGTGTGCCTGCAGCCAGAACCCAAACTGGCCCAAAACGTCCCCCTTCGCTCCTTTGAGTTTCGGGGCGTTACAGCGAATACGTTACAACCCCGTATTCGCACCTGTATAGTTTTAAGCTTTTGGGAGATTTTGCACTCTCGGTGGCCAATTTTGGCTCTGGCTTGGAAACATACTAGTAGGGGGAGGAAAAATCCACCTCCCTCCAGTGGCCCTCTTTTGGGGGGCGGGTGCGACAAGTTGGCTGACACCCACCCCATCCCGATAGGTGCCTGGCGGCCTGGTGGGGCGAGACCGGCCGGGGGCCGGGGTCTCGCCCCTGCCCATTCTAGCCGGGCGGCCTGGCGGGGCGAGACCGGCCGGGGGCCGGGGTCTCGCCCCTGCCCCTTCTAGCCTGGCGGCCTGGCGGGGCGAGACCGGCCGGGGGCCGGGGTCTCGCCCCTGCCCCTTCTAGCCTGGCGGTATAGCGGGGCGAGACCGGCCGGGGGCCGGGGTCTCGCCCCTGCCCCTTCTAGCCTGGCGGCCTGGCGGCCTGGCGGGGCGAGACCGGCCGGGGGCCGGGGTCTCGCCCCTGCCCCTTCTAGCCTGGCGGCCTGGCAGGGCGAGACCGGTCGGGGGCCGGGGTCTCGCCCTTGCCCCTTCTAGCCTGGCGGCCTGGCGGGGCGAGACCGGCCGGGGGCCGGGGTCTCGCCCCTACCCCTTCCAGCATGGCGGCCTGGCGGGGCGAGACCGGTCAGAGGCCGCGGTCTCGCCCTTGCCCCCTACAATTTTACCTTCTTGCCCTCGGGGGGAATTCCCCCTTTACCCCCCGGCGTGGCTGTTTTCTATTGGCCCGAGGCCTTTTGGCCGTAGGGGTATTTTGGTCATTTTACCCCAAGGACTTGGAAAAACTATAAATAGACCCCCTTGGGTGCCTTGGAGAGGATCCTTTTCTTAGCTTCCTCCTCCCTTAGCTTCTTCTTGGTAGAGTAGAGAGAGCTCTCCAAGGCGCCCAGCCTAGCCCTTTGTTAAGGGAGGGGAAGAGCTCAGGTAGCCTTCCGGGTGTGAGGTGGGACCTCCGTGCTAGAGCCGAGAGTCTGTTCATAGTCTCCTAAGTCTCCGGTCCGTGACGTTCTCTCAAGTGTAGTAGGTGTGAGGTCACCCCTTTCCAGGGACCCCGAACTCCACAGAGGTCAATTTTGGCTTCAACACTAGAGAAGCAGAAATTCTTTCTAAAGCAAAAAACATTGAGTGGACTCAACACTCTCAACGCCTAATGACTGAAATATTTTCTAAGTATTTTAGCATTAAGTGAAGTTTTCTCACTCAACTCCTAATAACAGAAAATATGTCTAAGTGTTTTGACATTGAGTAATGCTTACTCACTCAATGCCTATGTTAATGTTGCTTGATTTTGGCTAAGTCCAAAGATGGCTGACGTCAACATGAGTCAGCAAAAGTTAACAAAGTCAATGCAATTCAAATTTATTGCGGAAAAGGAGTGGGCCATTGATGACGCCGACAGCAGCTTTTCTCTTATTCTACAAATGGAAGGTGGAAAATTGGCATTTAAGGCTGGGCCCCACAACACAAAGAGTTGTTGATCGATGAGCAATAAAAGGAAAAGATTGGCTGAGTCGACAACAAGCCGTTAGGGTTTTCTGATTTCCCTTTTGCGGCCGAACATCATCTTCTTCCTCACCGTTACTATCGAGTCTAAAGTTCATGTTCAGTTCAGTCAACCCGAAAGCAAAAAGTGATAGCTGCTGTGATATTCAACTACAACAGCAAGTTCAGGACTGATTCCTGAAAGAGAAGAGGCAGAGATTTCTGCATGCTACTTCTAGCATAAGCAGCCCAGCACTGAAGACCTTGTCAACTTGTTGTTGTGAAGATGATAGGGGTGAAATCTGCTCAGCCCAAGAAGACAGACACAGAGCCTTTTCTCTAGTGTCTGATTGTTTCAAATCACTGTTATTTTCTTTAGGATCCTTTAGGATCTGAGTTGTAGGCCTGATCTATAAAAGGCTGAGTGTGTAGGATTCCTGTGAGAATGTGAGTGGTAGGCCTATATTATAAATGCTGAGGTAGGATTCCTATGTGAATCTGAGTGGTAGGCATGTGTTATAATGGATGAGGTAAGATCCAGTTGGGATGAGTGGTAGGGCATATTGCCTGAGCTATATGTCTTGAGGAATACTGAGTGGTCCTGCGAGTTCATATTGTAAGATCCTTGGAGCGAGTTTTGGGGGAAGAGCCTTGTCTAACACACTGTTAGAAGGGCACAGAGGGAGAGTGGACGTACCCAAACTCTAGGAAACCACTATAAAATATCTATGTCGTCTAGTTGATGTTCTTGAAAGCTTAATATAATAAATCACCAAGCACAACAATTAAGTTATATGTCTAGATAATTAACAAGAGACCTGAAACCTACTCACCCCATATAGGTGTTAGCTGACCTTGAAAATAAAGTCTTTCAGATTTTGGGGAGGCTAGAGGTTATATCTATGGAGATATAGGATGTTTACCCAGAAATCAATGATCCTCTCCAAGGTAACTAGTTTGAGCCCCCAGAAGTCGCCCTCGAAAGTCACGACATTATCACTAGCTCGCTCCTAGAGGTTACAACCCGTCCTTCAGCCCTCATTTAGAAGTCGCGCGATTAGAATTTGTTGACCGCTCTATCACCCGATAATAGCATTATCACTAGACGATAAATCCGTTTTTCCAACAAGTGTGATCTACCTTAGCCAATTCATCCAGATCGCCTGTGAGTTGCAAAGTCGTGGTCTGCCTCAATTAGTTCGCCCAGACCACCCAGATCAGCCTATTTCCGGGAATACTCCCTATTCCAGGAAGTACTCCATCCTCGAGCCTATAAATAGTCCCTTGAAATTCCCCACAAAGGAGGACAGTTATAAATCATACCTTATGATTATAAATAGCCTAACCGCTCATTGCTTTGACGATTTGATCCTTCCAGTTAGTGCTTAAGTGACATGTAGTTTGTACAACCGTCTAAGTAACCTGGAAAGGCATTTAGACCTACCAGTGACCTATATAAGAGAGCATTAACCCTTAGTCCTCTTATTCATTATTGCCTAGCGATAGCGTTATCACATGGTGATAGCAAACACCATCACCATGGGCAGCACTTCGCTCAAGAAGCATTATCAAGCTGATGAAGAATTTTATAGTTTTAAAAATAAGTCTAAACTAATATCCCAAAATAGGCAAGCTTACCTATCGAAATATATTATAGGAAGTGTCGTATTAGACTCGGGGCCTGTTGAGTACTTCTACTCATGCAAATTAATATTATTTTATCTAATAATAATCATAGAGAATAATTAAACAAAAAGATAAATTTCTATGGAATGCAAATTAACACTTGATCCATAATCCCTTTGTACTAAAATATACTTTCTTGAAATGATAAAAGCACAAGCTCCTAATCACTTACTTCGACCGTGGAGGTTCCAAGAATACAAAAGCGTCTCTCTCGAGCTCATGCTTTTGACTAACCTTAGGCTAATCGATTAAGACCCCTTGGTCAGTCGAAACCCCTAAGCTTGCTTTAAGCGGTGAACCCCACTATTGGATTTGACTATAATCCGGTGGATTTATGTCGTCCTCTCTCGAGGAGTGCATGCAACTCCTTTTATCTTTAAGAGATCTACTCGTTTTCGCAACTTCTCGGTCATTTAATATACAGATCTAGGATTGAAGAACATATCCGCAAAATATGAATTCGACACAAAACAAATCAAAGATAAATCGATAGCGAGCAAAAATAGAAAGTTCGATAATTTTGAGAAAAATAAAGAAAGTTTTTTTCATTCCAAAGTTCATCATGATCAGTGCTAAATTAAGTTTAGCTACTTAACATGATGAAGTGACTATAATAAAAGGACAAGAACATGATAAAAAAAGTGCTAAAATTTAAATAAAGCAAAGCAAAACTAATATATGAAATTGAAATTACATAAATAACTGAAATTGGCTAACAATCTACTCCTAGATAAATCCTAGATGCTTCCCGAGATGTTTTTTTTTCTGCTCTTGGCTTTCTTTGGAATTTATAAGCATTTTTCTGGAAGGTCACACCCCTAGGTCACGCCCGTGACCTAGGGCATGTAAAGCTCAGAACTGTTGCCTTAAAAGCCCGGAAACGTTGGGAGAAACAACCAAAATTCATTGCTTTGCGGGTCATGCCCCTTGGTCACGCCCATGACCTTAGGCATGTCAAGTCTGTTATAGGAAACAACAGGAACTCAAAATGACGGGAAATTACTTTTGCAGTTACTGAAGGGTCACGCACCTAGGTCACGCCCGTGACCTACGGCGTGTAAGCCGAAAACCGACTGTTGAAATTTGTGAAGTGGAAGTGGTTGACGGAACAGGCCGGGCGGCCTGGGCGGACAGCTTTGGCGGACTAGGCGGACTGGGCGGACTGTCATGTGCGGCCTGGTGGAAGGTCTAGTGGAAAGCCGGCTGTCGTCTGAGCGGGTTGTTGCATGGAGTCCGCGGACTATGCGGCCTGGTTTCTGCGGATAGGGTGTGCTGATTGGCTGTGCCAAGGAGCGGCCTGAGCGGATGGAGGCTTGCGGACTGGTGCATTACTCCGTGGCCGCGGGTGCATGCTTGTGCTGATAGGCGGGTTGGCTCATGACCGCGGGAAGCTTGCGGACTGGTGTGTCCGCGGTGTGGGCTGTTGCGGACTGTGCTTAGAGCTTGGCTGAGGCCTTGTCGAGCTCTGGTGGCACAGCAGGTGCTTTGCTGTGGAGGTCTTTGGCGGACTGGATTTTGAAGTCCGGGAGGTGGCTGCTGCGTTGGGCAGGAGTGCGAGGAACTTGCGGACTGCTGGCGGTCTGTGCTAAGGTGCTTGGCGGACGGGAGTTTGAGTCCGCCATGCTCGCATTGGCCTTTGATGGTTTTGGACTTGGTCACACTCTGTGCCAAGACCATGGTGTCTGCCGTATCCGTCAAGTCCGCTGTGACCTGGAGGACTGTTGCTGTCTGCCTTTGGTCGTGGACTTGTGGCAGATTGAGGTGTGAGTTTTGCGGACTGCCTCGGGTTCGTACAGACAGCCATTGAAGGGGGTTGCTGTCCTGCAGTGGTTGGAGCTTTGCGGGCTGATACCTTGTCCACATCGCTTGGGCGGACTAGTGAGAGTTCTCCAATGTTTCCTTGCTCCTGGTGGTTTTCCTTGGTATCCGGCTAAGTGATGCTAAAGATCACGGCAGTGAACCGGTCGCACAAGTAATATAAAATGGGGGTTTTCCCAAGTATCGATCTCACAAGGAACACAGTAAGGTGTAGTTAATTTCGAGGAGGACTTGAGATTGAAGTCCTCAGGTCGGAGCTAACTAAGGGGGGTTTTGATGGTTGCAGAAACAGAAAATAAAACAATATCAACTACTCCTATGCAACGCCGCTATGCGATGCTTCGCCAGGCAGGATGGAAGACTAGTCGGGCCGCTATGCACCGAATCGCTAGGCGGATGGACGAGTAGGCTTGCAGATGATGTGGTTAGAACGGCGGAATGAGTGTCGTGAGCACCTCTTCGCTACGCACGCCACTAGCAATTGCTAGTGCGGCAAGGGCGGATGGATGGTGGATGGACAAATAGGCGCACCTCAAGTAAATATAACGAAAATATACAATCACATAGACATGATTACAGATAAACGTATATTACACTAAGCATAGCTTCATCAAATACAAAGAGTTCAACTAAACTATCAACAACAAGAGAAGAAAATTGTGCGAAATCGACCGGATCCGAAGCCTTGCTGAGGATTCACGGTTGGAATCGTCGGGTTGTCAATCCGCGTCCAAGCTCGGTCCGCAACTGCGTCCGTGGTAGAGAAGGGCTGTCACTACCTTCCAATGGCCCGTCTTCTTCGCGTCACAATCTGGTGGAGGATGGCACAACTTCCCCTAGCTTGATGGAGAAAGCTAGGTCAATCCCTTCTTGAAGCTCAAGGATGAAGGAGGAGGCCGAGAGGAAGCTCCGACTTGGATTTGGCGGTGAAAGCTTGCCCGGAGCACCTCCCTAGGGTGGAAGATGAAGGGGAACGGCGGAAACCTTTGTCGGAGACAAAAAATGGCGGAGAAAATCGAGCGATCTCCCGGATCTTCGGATTAGGGCGAGACCTGCACTATTTATACAAAAGCAGAAATGAACAATGCACACGATCACAGGCGCACGACCAGTGGTCGTGCGCACTATGTCCTGTGCTCGTGCGCACTGGCATGGAATAACAGGAAGAAGAACTGGGATAATGCGCACGAGTAGTGGCGCACGACCAGTGGTCGTGCGCACTAAGTCCAATGATCGCGCGATTACCCAGACAGGACTCCAGAAATGAGGAATAAATGCACACAATCAGTGGCGCACGACCGATGGTCGTGCGCAATATGTCCAGTAGTCGTGCGCTTACCCCAGGCTGATTCTGGAAAACGTAGAGTAGTGCGCACGATCCGGGGCGCACGACCAGTGGTCGTGCACATTATATCCCATGATCGTGCGCAGTATTCCTGTTTCACAACCATCCCGGAACACGCACACGACCCCTGTACCGATAGGAAAAGCAAATCACTAATCTGTGCAGACATTCCAGACAATCACAAAAAAGGAGTACAAACTATAAAAATAACAAAATACACAACCACGGGCATAAATGTGCACTTCCTATGGAAATAAAGATAAGATGAGATATGAACGATATAGAACTAAAAGTGAAGTGCAAACGCGTGAAAACTAGCCCAGATGAGTCCGAAAATAGGTATAAAACATGTACTCATCACAAAGTCCTTGCGGACTCGGCGGACGGTTTTTTGCTTTCGCGCGGGCTGGGGCTGTGTCCCTATCTCTAGGGAGGTGACCACACTCCTCACCTCGCCTATAAATAGAACCCCCTGACAGGTCTACAGTAACTTGAGTGAACAGTAAGTTGGGTTGGGCAAGGAGCTGCGGTCTGAGTTTGTCTGTCCGCGCGGATTGTTTCAGTGCTGACATTTGTTGTGTGTAGGTCGTGCGGGTTGCTTCAAGGAGCCAGGAGTTTGGCTGTGACTTCGGTCAAGTACTTGGAAGTGTGCGGTCTCTGCGGACTCAGCAGGAGGTCGCTCCGTGGCTTGTCAGTTCTGTTTCTTCTTTGCCAGCTTCAATAACCTGTCCGCCGGCATCAGGCGGGTAGGGGGTGTTCCTCAGTTCAGCTTCAGCAGGAGACGAATAACGATGTGTCCGCGCGGCCTCGCGGATTCGGTGGACTCCGTGCTATTTGGCGGATTGCAGCTAAGTTCGGGCGATCTCAGCAGACTCGGCGACCTCGGTGACCTCGGCGGTCTCGGCGGACTCCGGTGCTGTCCGCCCGGCTTTTTTTTTGGTGTTTTCTGTTTACAACTGTTATACTAGCGAAATCATGTCTCGCTATGTATGCCTCGTATTGTAAAGAAGTGAATGAATAAAAGACCTGCTTGTGCTTCCATTGTTTGTTGGGATTAACCTTTGTTCCTTGGTTTCCGCTGGTTTAACGTGAGAACTGGGTAGTTCCGAAGATATTAATTTGGCGTTTGGGCTATCTTGCTGACCACGTTGAGAAAATTTAACATGGTGTCAGAGGGAGGTTCAATTACGTGAGCGGAAGTCAGCCAGTGTTGTTACTCAGTGATTGAGTGGTGATCAACCTGTGTTGTTGCTCGGAGCTTCTGAAAGGTTGCCAACAGGTGTTGCAATGGAAGAGAGTTTTGCAAGAGGTCGGGGTATTGAACTCTTAACGCCGACTAACTTCAAGAAGTGGAAGTCGTGCATGAAGAGTTATCTTCTTGGCGAGGAGCTGTGGGAAGTCGTCTGTGGTGATGATAGGCAGGAAGTCACGGCTGCGTTCGGTACTGCTGAGCAGGTTAGGCTATGGAGAAGAACAAATGCTAAGGCGGAGTTCATTCTAAAGAGATCCGTGTCTCTGGAACTGTTTGATCACATTGTTGGATGTGATTCGGCTGCTGATATTTGGACAACCATTGATGAGTTATTCAATAGGAAGAATGTGGCGCGGCTTCAGTTCCTGGAGAATGAGTTAGCCAGGGCAACTCAGGGAGACCTTTCCATCTCCAAGTACTTCTTAAAGATGAAGAGCTTGTGTGCTGAGCTATCGACAGTAGATCCTGATGAGCCTATCTCTGAGGCAAAGATGAAAAGGCACATTATCCGCGGCTTGCGGAAGGAGTATGTGGCCTTTGTCACATCTATTCAAGGGTGGGCTACTCAGCCGTCGTTGCTGTAGCTGGAGAATCTGCTTGCCTCGCAGGAGAGCTTAGCAAGACAGATGGCTGGAGGGAACCTGAATCAGGAAGGCAGCGAAGCTCTCTTCTCATGCAAGAAGAAAGGATGGGAAGGGAAGAAGAAGAAGGTGCAGGCTGCTGGTGAGAAGGAGACTTCAACTTTATATCCACCGGAGAGGACAATGCTCCTAAGGACTGGAAGAAGAACTTGAAGTGCTACCAGTATCATCAGCGAGGGCACTTCAAGCAGTATTGCAAGGTCAAACTGCAGCCTGGGCATGCTGCGGGAAAGGAGGAGGCTTGCTCGAGAAGTGAAGAAGCAGAATGGGGCGGAGCTTTCATGACGGGCACTTGTGTCCGGGCCTTGTCTGCTGAGGACTTCAACAGCGAGTGGATCATGGACTCCGGGTGTGGTCATCACCTCACCGGAGACAAATCGAAGTTCACCTCCATGCAGGCTTACTCAGTTAATGAAGCTATTATCACTGCTGATAATACTGTTTATGCAGTAGAGAAAGAGGGGGTCGTGTCTTTGGGTAGTGATCAGGGGCCACTCACGTTAAGGAGTGTGTATCACGTACCAGGCATGAAGAAGAACCTCTTCTCGGTGACCAATGTGGTGGACGCTGGTTATCACGTTCTGTTTGGGCAAACAGACGTGAGGTTCTTTCGCAACGTATCAGCGGTGAAGGCTGATGTTGCTCATGTTGGGAGGAGGGTGAAGAACTTGTTTGTTCTTTCCACCAATTCTTACATTGATAGAATGAGGGCCAATGATAGCACTGCTATCTGGCATGAGAGGCTGGGTCATGTTGGCATGGACAAGCTGAAGGCGATGGCGAGTAGAAGTCTGGTGAGGGGATTGCCGAAGTTGTCCTCCTTTGGTGATGGGCATGTTTGCGCGGGCTGTCAATACGGTAAGGCACACCGCCTTCCGTTTGATAAATCACAAACATGGGGCAAGAAACCATTGGAGTGTATTCATGGCGACCTGATGGGACCGACGATTACTGCCAGCCTTGGTGGAAGCAGATACATGCTTGTCTTGGTTGATGACTACTCAAGGTATACTTGGGTGTACTTCTTAAAGGAGAAGTCGGAAGCCTTCCGTTTGTTTGTGGAGTTTAAGGAGTTGGTAGAAGTCCGGCTTGGCTTGCGGATTAAGAAGTTTAGAACTGATAACGGGGGTGAGTTTGTCTCCTCCGAGTTTTATAACTTCTGCAGGAAGCACGGGATCCAACGGGAGCTTACTTGTGCTCACACTCCTCAACAAAATGGGGTAGCGGAGCGGAAGATCCGTCATCTGACGGAGACCTGCAAATGCTG
This sequence comes from Platanthera guangdongensis, assembly GCA_039583875.1. Classification (NCBI taxonomy): domain Eukaryota; kingdom Viridiplantae; phylum Streptophyta; class Magnoliopsida; order Asparagales; family Orchidaceae; genus Platanthera; species Platanthera guangdongensis. Next base: position 111,452,316 of record CM077164.1, read on the forward strand.
GCTTCATGCGAAAGATATCCCAAGGTCCTTTTGGGTGGAGGGAATGTCTTGTGCTGCTTATATTATCAACCGGATGCCACTCAGCCATATCAACATGAAGACTCCTATTGAGCTATTGCTGAAGGAGAAGCCGAGTGTTGGACACCTTCGGGTGTTCGGTTCAACTTGCTACGTGCATGTCCCGGATGCTTCACAGACAAAGCTGGATGCGAAGGCAAGGAAGCTTGTCTTTGTTGGCTATGATGAGCGGAAGAAGGGATGGAAATGCATGGACCCTATGACGAAGAAGTTCGTGGTATCAAGAGACGTTGTCTCTGACGAGCTGACGTCATATGGAGGTGGCTCAGTTGAGCTAACCGGAAGTATCAAGGTTGATGAAGCACCGGTGGCGGCTGCTGAAGGCTTGGAAGAGGAGCTTGCTGTTTCACCAGTAGCTCCTGTTGCTTCTAACTCCGAGGCTGAGCCTTCTGGCTCAGGAATCAGGGGGAGCACTGCTCAATGCTTGCCATAAGTAGGAGTGGAGCCCGAAGAAGCAACGGAGGCAGTGAGCAAGGAGCCGATTCTTCAGAGATCGAAGAGGGTGGTTAAGCCACTGGCTCGATACTGTGATGGGAATGCAGTGAGCTTTGTATCCTGCTTCTTTGCATGTCCTCTGGATGAGCGAGAGCCTGCAAGCTTCAACGAGGCCACTGGAGTAAAGGAGTGGGAAGATGCCATGAAGGAAGAGATTGATGCTCTGAATAAGAATGAAACCTGGGATCTTGTGCCCAAGGTTGATGGCATTACTCCGGTTACTTGCAAGTGGGTGTATAAGTTGAAGAAGAAGGCTGATGGGAGCATTGATCATTTCAAGGCTCGCCTGGTCGCTAGAGGATTCTCACAGCAGTATGGAGAAGACTATGAGGAGACATTCAGTCCAGTTGCGAAAATGACTTTAGTAAGAGTGGTGATCGCCTTGGCTTCTAGCAATGGATGGAGGTTGTGGTAACTCGATGTGAAGAATGCCTTTCTTTACGGAGAGATTGACAAGGACATCTTCATGGATCAGCCGCTTGGTTTTGTCTCTGAAAAGCATCCAGACTATGTCTGTAAACTCAGGAAGGCTCTCTATGGGTTGAAGCAAGCTCCTAGAGCGTGGTATGGGAAGATTGCAGAGTACTTGCAATTCTGTGGATACCTTGCTTCTAACTCGGATTCAAGCTTGTTCGTCAAGAAGAAGGGGGAGCTACAAGTCTTGGTCCTGCTGTATGTGGATGACATGATCATCACAGGGAACTCGGAGGGGGAAGTAGCAAGGCTCAGGGCTGAGCTTGCTATACGCTTCGAGATGAAAGACTTGGGAGAGTTGCATCACGTTCTCGGTCTTGAAGTGGAGAGGAAGGAGTGCGGGGTTCTCATTTGCCAGAAAGGGTATGCTGATCGCATTGTGAAGCGGTTCGGCATGGGCGAAGGGAAGAAGTGCTCTACTCCACTGGAATTTGGGCTGAAGCTTCGACGGGATGAGGGAAGGTTTCTTCATGATCCCTTGGTGTTCAGGGCTCTTGTAGGGAGCTTGATTTACCTGACGATTACAAGGACAGATATTGCTTATGCTGTTGGCCGAGTAAGTCGGTATATGGCTGAACCAAGGCAATCTCATCTAGTGGCGGCAAAGGGTATTCTGAAGTATGTCAAGGCTTCTTATAACATGGGACTCCTCTATAGAAGGGACTCAGAGTTTGCGTTGCTCGGGTACACAGATGCTGACTATGACGGTGATTCAGATGATCGAAGGTTCACTTCAGGTTATGTGTTCACTTGTGGTTCAGCTAGCATCTCGTGGTGTAGCAAGAAGCAGGACTCGGTGTCGGTTTCAACCACGGAGGCAGAGTATAAGGCTTCGGCCTTGGCTGCTCGGGAAGCCGTTTGGTTGAGGAGGCTTATAGAGGATGTTCATGAAGAAGTGCAAGAGCCTACTTTACTCCGGGGTGACAATGAGAGTGCTCTCAAACTGGTACACAATCCAGTGTGTCACGCCAGGACCAAGCATATAGAGATTGATCACCATTTCATCAGGGAGAAGGTGTTGGAAGGATCTCTACTGGTCGGGCATGTTCGGAGTGAAGATAATCTTGCTGACATCTTCACGAAGCCACTGTCGAAGGGGCCTTTTGAGCGCTTGCGCAGCTTGCTGGGCTTGGTCACCACTTCCTACTTCAAGGGGGAGTGTTGAAATTTGTGAAGTGGAAGTGGTTGACAGAACAGGCCGGGTGGCCTGGGCAGACAGCTTTGGCGGACTAGGCGGACTGGGCGGACTGTGATGTGCGGCCTGGTCGAAGGTCTAGTGGAAAGCCGGCTGTCGTCTGAGCGGGTTGTTGCATGGAGTCCGCGGACTATGCGGCCTGGTTTCTGCGGATAGGGTGTGCTGATTGGCTATGCCAAGGAGCGGCCTGAGCGGATGGAGGCTTGCGGACTAGTGCATTGCTCCGTGGCCACGGGTGCATGCTTGTGCTGATAGGCGGGTTGGCTCATGACCGCGGGAAGCTTGCGGACTGGTGTGTCCGCGGTGTGGGCTATTGCGGACTGTGCTTAGATCTTGGCTGAGGCCTTGTCGAGCTCTGGTGGCACAGTAGGTGCTTTGCTGTGGAGGTCTTTGGCGGACTGGATTTTGAAGTCCGGGAGGTGGCTGCTGCGTTGGTCAGGAGTGCGAGGAACTTGCGGACTGCTGGCGGTCTGTGCTAAGGTGTTTGGCGGACGGGAGTTTGAGTCCTCCATGCTCGCATTGGCCTTTGATGGTTTTGGACATGGTCACACTCTGTGCCAAGACTATGGTGTCCGCCGTATCCGTCAAGTCCGCTGTGACCGGGCAGACTGTTGCTATCTGCCTTTGGTCGTGGACTTATGGCGGATTGAGGTGTGAGTCTTGCGGACTGCCTCGGGTTGGTACGGACAGCCATTGAAGGGGGTTGCTGTACAACCCTGTGTCCGGCGAGCGGGCCCAGCCAGGGAGGTTGAGCGGGCCTGACCCCGCAACCCGCACCCGGGCGGCAAAACGGGTAAGGTCGACAGAAAGGCCGGCTCGCTCCCGCCCATCTCAGGCGAGCTGGCTGGCGACCCGCGGCGAGCGAGCGAGACCCGCGGTTGGTGATCCGCCGGTCAACCCCCCCACGCGCGACCAGGCTGCCGATCCGCCCGACGGAAGACAGGCAGCTCGCCCATACCGGCTCGCACTCGCCCAGTGAGGATGGACGAGTCCCAGAGCCAGGTCGCGCCCGCCTCTCGCGGGTGGAATCGGAGGCGAACTGAATCCCCATGGGTGCGAATAGCTATTCAGAACAGCGGAGCCTGGCTGTTGGCAGACCAGGTTGGACTGCGCATAGCTATCCAAAACAGCGGAGTTTGGCTGTTGGCAGACCCAACCAGGGGCCTTTTTAGTATTTCCAGGTCAGTTCTTTTGGTTATTGGCAGTTCAGATTCTGAAAATCTATAAATAAGACCCAAGGGGTACCTCAGAGGGCACGCTTTCAGTGCCTCCTTGCCCTCATTCTCAAGTGTTCTCTGAGGGTACCTTAGCTCGGCTCTTGGCTAAGGAGGGGAAGCGCTCAGAGATCTTCCGGGTTTGTGGTGGGACCTCCCTGCCGAGCCCTTGGGTCTGTCCTTTCTTGTCTCTCTCGTTGTTTTTCTTGCAGGTGCGAAGTAGGCGCGAGACCACCCCTTCCCCAAGGGTCGAACTCCACAAGAGGCCGGTTTCCGGTTTCAACATTTTGGTGCGGTGAGCGTGGAGAGTGGTCAGTGCAGAAAAGCTTGGGCGAGCTCAATGACGGGAGGTCAAGGATCCGACAGGCAGAACTCGCCGCCCCCTCTGCCTCTCGCGACAGTGGGAATGTTTGAAGACTTCAGGAACGAGGTGCTGGACCTCGTCAAGATCGCACTCGGCGTGCGGGCCGAGTGTTCGACTCCGGCAGCCCAGATCGCGGCCGCCCCCTCTTTAGGTGAAGACGCTCCTGGCAGGCGAGCCGGGAAGGAAGTGGCTGAGGAAGGTCGGGGGAGCGAGCTCTCGGGGCGCGAGCTCTTCCCCGGCTCGGCAGGCCGAGGTCGATTCGGCGAGTTGGGCTCGCGGGACTCGCCGGCTCGCCCGGCGGTTGGAAGCAGCCCATTCAGCGAGCTGGTCTCCTCAGCACCAGTACCAGAAGGGTTCAGGGAGCCCGAGATGTCCTACTACACCGGAAAAGGAGACCCGGTTCAGCATGTCCAATGGTTCGAGGACGTGGTCTCCATCCGTCAGATGTCGGACGGATTCAAGTGCCGTCTCTTCGCCATCACGCTCCGAGAGAAGGCAAGGGAGTGGTTCCACCAGCTGCCGGCCAGTTCCATCTATTGCTTCGAGGACCTGCGCCGAGGGTTCATGTTGAGGTTCACTACCTCAAAGAAGAGGAAGAAGGAGTCTGAGTCCCTGTTCCACATAAAGCAGGGGGTGAACGAGACGTTGGGAAGCTACGTCGATCGGTTCCAGGAGGAGGTTACCCAAGTCCAGGAGATGCCGGGCCACAGTCTGATGATGGCCTTCACACTAGGCCTGCAGCAGGGTTTCTTCCGCATGGAGCTGAAGAGAATTCCCCCCCTCTCCTACGAGGAGCTGATGGAGAGGGCGGCGAGAGAGGTCGACGGGGAGGCGTCGAACCCAGAATTTGCAAGGAAGTTGGCCAGGTGGGCGGCCGAGGAGGAAAAGGAGTCGAAGGGAGGAAGAGGACATGAAGAGAGGAGGGGGGAGCCCAGGCAGAGGGAGCAGAGGGAGCAGAGGCAGCTCCAGGGACAGTAGCCGGGGTGGGGGCGCCAGGAGCCCGACCGTAGGCTGGGCTGGAGACCAGAGTGGCAGGGGCAGGGGCCACAGAGGGGATACTACGGGAGAGGTCACTATCAGGGGAGGCAGGACCAGTTCCACCCACCCGGCTGGAGGCAGGGTCAGAGGCCGCGGCTCCCCGATCAGGAGGAGGCCATGGACATAGCTCTGGGAGCAAGGAGAGGGGTCATGAGAAGGAGGAGAAGGGAGTTCAGGGTGGAACTGCCCTACTGCGACTTCCATCAGGAAGAGGGGCACGCAACGGCCACGTGCCCGGAATTCTTGGAGATGAGAGAGAACAGGGGGCGGCAGCAGCAGCAGGAGGAGGTGCGGCAGGAAGTGAGGATCGAGGAGGTCCTGCCTCGGACGGAGGAGGATCGCTGTGAAGACCGGGTGGATGTGGGGACCCGAGGAATGATCGGAGTGATCCACGGGGGAGTGGGGATCGAGGCTTCCCGCAAGGCAAGTCTCCACACCATGTATCGGCGGAGCGTCGCCTCTACGTCCCAAACCCCGCCGCCAGAGGAGAGGATCACTTTCTCCAGAAGTGATATGCCGGACCACGAGGATCCGTTCTGTGATGCGCTGGTCATCAAGGCCGCCATCGAGAACTTCACTGTCTCTCGGATCCTAGTGGACAATGGGAGTTCCGTGAACGTCGTCTTCAAGAAGGCGTTTGACGCGATGCAGGTAGAAGCTAAGAGGGTGCTGGCCTCAGACGTGCCCTTGTTCGGGTTCTCGGGAGAAAGGAAGGAGGTAGAGGGAGGAGTCGGCCTCCATGTCACCCTGGGGGGGCAGTCCCGAAACTGCAAGTTCGTCATTGTGGACGCCCCCAGCAGCTACAACGCAATCTTCGGGAGGCCCCTGATCAGCGCCTTCCGCTGCGTCCCCTCATCTTTCCATCAGTGCTTGAAGTTCAACGCTGAGGGGGCGCAGGTCAGGGTTAGGGGAGACCCTAAGGTGGCACGAGAATGCTACGTCACCGCGGTGAACACCATCTCTTGGCAGGAAGGGGCCGAGGAGATGGGGCGGAGGATGGAGGAGGACGAGCAGGAAGCCGGAGAGGTGGAGCTGGAGGTGAAGGGCTGCGCAGAGAAGGCGGAAGGAGGGGGTTTGGAGGAAGTGGTCGAAGTAAGGGCCGTGGCAGAGGAGATGGAGGTAGAGGTCCCCGCTCAGGAGGAAGGGGATGCCGAGGGATGGGGGGAGCAGTCCAGGCTGGAGGCTGCAGAGGAGGTGGTGGAGCTGGAGGTGCTCACCCGCGGAGGCAGGGTGGAGAAGATCCGCGTCAGCGGGGGGCTGACCCCGGAGGACCAGGGCAGGATGCTGGAGTGCATCCAGAAGGACGTGGACATCTTCGCCTGGAGCGCCGCGGAGATGCCGGGGGTTGACGCGGATGTGGCTTGCCACCGCCTCAACCTGGACCCGGGAACACGCCCCGTCCAGCAGAAGAAGAGATCCACGGCGGACAAGCTAGCGGAACCCATCAGGGAGGAGGTGGCAAAACTTCTCAAAGCGGGCTTCGTGTCCGAAATTCAATACCCCGGCTGGGTCTCGAACGTTGTGATGGTCAAAAAGGGAGACGGCCGCTGGCGCTTATGTATCGATTTCTCCCTTCTTAATAAAGCTTGTCCTAAGGATTGTTACCCCTTGCCTCGGATCGACGCGCTGGTTGACTCAGCCGTCGGTTTTTCTGTAATGAGTTTTTTAGATGCATTTTCAGGTTACCATCAGATCAGGATGCACCCCCCAGACATAAAGGATGTCTCATTCATCACAGGGGACGGTTGCTACTGCTACAAGATGATGCCGTTCGGGTTGAAGAACGCCAGGGCCACCTACCAAAAGATGATGGATAGGGTCTTCAAGGAACAGAGGGGGAGGAACTTGGAGGTGTACGTGGACGACCTCATGATAAAGAGCCGGGACGTGGACTCCCACCTTCGGGACCTAGAGGAGACGTTCGCCACCCTGCGCAGATACAAGATGCGGCTGAATCCCCTTAAGTGCGTTTTTGGGGCTGGCCGAGGGAAGTTCTTGGGGCACCTCCTCACCCCCGCAGGGGTCGAGCCGAACCCGGACAAGGTCAAGGCAATCTTGGAGTTGGGGTCCCCGCGGAATGCGAAGGAGGTCCAACGGTTGACAGGGAAGCTAGCAGGACTGAGCCGCTTCCTCTCTCGGGCAGGGGAGAAGTGCTCCCCCTTCTTCAAATCGCTGAGGGGGGGCCAGAGGTTCGAGTGGACTAAGGAATGCGAGGAGGCGTTCCAGGCCCTCAAGGCGCAGCTGACACAGGCCCCGCTGCTCCAGGGGCCGAAAGAGGGTGAAGATTTGTTCTTATACCTCGGGGTCGGGGCAGAGGCCTTAAGCTCCGTCTTGGTGCGAGAAGAGGGGAAGAGGCAGCTCCCTATTTATTATGTCAGCCGGGTCCTGAGGAAGGCCGAGCTCCGATATCCAATCTTGGAGAAGCTTGCGTTCGCACTGATCATCTCGGCTCGGAGGCTACGACCATACTTCCAGGCACACTCGATCCGAGTGGTGACCGACCATCCCCTCCGCAACGTCCTCGAGGGGGTGGAGCATTCAGGCCGGCTGGCCAAGTGGTCGGTGGAGCTGAGCGAGTTCGACGTCTCCTTCGTTCCGCGGCTCTCGATCAAAGCTCAGGCGATGGCCGACTTCTTGGCCGACTACGTGGTGGAAGTAGCGGAGGAGGAGCTCACCCGCCCGACTCCTTGGAAGGTGAGGGTGGACGGAGCCTCAGGAAGGCATTCTCTCGGAGTAGGAGTGGTTCTGGAAAACCCTCAAGGGACTCGGATCGAACAGACGGTGGTGGTGCATTTTCCCATTACCAACAACCAGGCTGAGTACGAAGCAGTGATAGCGGGACTACGCCTGGCCAGAGAGTTGGGGGTGCTGGATGTGGAAGTTCTGACCGACTCCATGGTGGTGGCTTCCCAGATCAACGGGGAGTTCGAAGCAAGGGAGCCCGCTTTGAAGTTATACTTGGCCAAAGTGAAGGGGGTCATAGGGACCTTCCAGACCTTCTCCATCCGACACGTGCCAAGGGAAAAGAATGAACAGGCCGACCAACTGGCGAAGCATGGCCCCCGGATGGGAGGCACCATCACCGACCTGTTCCGCCCCTCCATCGAAGAGGGGGAGCTCATGGAGATCGATCAGCAGCCCTCGTGGATGGACCCAGTAGTAGTTTTCCTCTCCACGGGAGAGTATCCGGAGGGAGTAGACAAGAAGAAGCTGAGGCACAAGTCCGCCTACTACCTCCTCAAAGACGGGCAACTATACAGAAAGACCCTTTCCGGGATGCTGGCTCGCTGCGTGTCCGAGGGCGAGGCGCAGAGGATCTTGGAAGAAGTCCACTCCGGGGAGTGCGGGAGTCATTCCGGGAGTCGGACCTTGGAGGGGAGGATAGTCCGGCAGGGGTATTTCTGGCCCACCCTGGGCCGGGACGCCGCGGAGTTCGCAAGAAGATGTCATAAGTGCCAGCTATTTGCCCCCCTCCAGCTACAGCCGGCCCAGCAACTCAAGAGCATCACGGCCCCCTGGCCCTTTGCAATCTGGGGAATGGATTTGGTTGGGCCGTTCCCCCAGGCTAGCGGCCATAGAAGGTTCCTCCTAGTGATGATCGACTACTTCTCAAAGTGGATGGAGGTGAAGGCGTTGACAAAGGTGACCTCCCAGGTGATCAGGAACTTCGTTTGGGGGGAGATCATCTGTCGCCATGGGCTGCCCCAAGCCATCGTCACAGACAACGGTCCTCAGTTCGCCAGCGCCGAGTTCACCAGTTTTTGCGAGCAGCTTGGGATCGACCTCAGATTCGCCTTGGTCCACCACCCCAGGAGCAACGGGCAGGTGGAGGCGGCGAACAAAATCATCGTCAATCTCCTCAAAAAGAAGGTGGAAAACCTGAGGGGGAGCTGGGTGGAGCAGCTCCCCGCCGTCCTTTGGGCCCTTAGAACCACCCCGAACACGGCCACGGGGGAGACCCCCTTCAAGCTCTCCCATGGGTGCGAGGCGGTGCTCCCCATAGAATTTGAAATCCAAACGCCGCGAGTCGGGACGGCCAGAGAGGGCCGAGAGGAATGGCAGGCTGAGAACGGGGAGGAGCTGAGACTCACCCTCGACATGGTGGAAGAGTTGAGGGACCTTTCGGCCATCCGGCAGGAGGAGGTCAAAAGGAGGATGGCAAAATACTTCGACAAGCATGTCAGGGTCAAGCAGTTCGCAGAAGGGGACCTGGTGCTGAAGAAGATAGACGCGGCAGGGAGGTCAGCATCCGTGGGAAAACTCAACCCCAGCTGGGAGGGGCCATTCATTTTGAAGGAAGCTTTGAAGTCGGGGGGCTATCGGCTCCAAAATGTAGAGGGCAAGGCCCTGAGTCTCACCTGGAGTGGAGACGACTTGAAGAGATTTTTGGCTGTTGGCAGACCCAACCAGGGGCCTTTTTGGTATTTCCAGGTCAGTTCTTTTGGTTATTGGCAGTTCAGATTCTGAAAATCTATAAATAAGACCCAAGAGGTACCTCAGAGGGCACGCTTTCAGTGCCTCCTTGCCCTCATTCTCAAGTGTTCTCTGAGGGTACCTTAGCTCGGCTCTTGGCTAAGGAGGGGAAGCGCTCAGAGATCTTCCGGGTTTGTGGTGGGACCTCCCTGCCGAGCCCTTGGGTCTGTCCTTTCTTGTCTCTCTCGTTGTTTTTCTTGCAGGTGCGAAGTAGGCGCGAGACCACCCCTTCCCCAAGGGTCGAACTCCACAAGAGGCCGGTTTCCGGTTTCAACAGTTGCTGTCCTGCAGTGGTTGGAGCTTTGTGGGCTGATGCCTTGTCCGCATCGCTTGGGCGGACTGGTGAGAGTTCGCCAATGTTGCCTTCATCCTGGCGGTTTTCCTTGGTATCCGGCTAAGTCCTTGCGGACTCGGTGGACGGTGTTTTACTTTTGCGCGGGCTGGGGCGGTGTCTCTATCTCTAGGGCGGTGACCACACTCCTCACCTCGCCTATAAATAAAACCCCCCTGGCAGGTCTACAGTAACTTGAGTGAACAGTAAGTTGGGTTGGGCAAGGAGCTGCGGTTTGAGTTTGTCTGTCCGCGCAGATTGTTTCAGTGCTGACATTTGCTGTGTGCAGGTCGCGCAGGTTGCTTCAAGGAGCCAGGAGTTTGGCTGTGACTTCGGTCAAGTACTTGGAAGTGTGCGGTCTTTGCGGACTCAGCAGGAGGTCGCTCTGCGACTTGTCAGTTCTGTTTCATCTTTGCCAGCTTCAATAACCTGTCCGCCGGCTTCAGGCGGGTAGGGGGTGTTCCTCAGTTCAGCTTCAGCAGGAGACGAATAACGGTGTGTCCACGCGGCCTCGCGGCTTCGGCGGACTCCGTGCTATTCGGTGGATTGCAGCTAAGTTCGGGCGATCTCAGCGGACTCGACGACCTCGGCGACCTCGGCGGTCTCGACGGACTCCGGTGCTGTCCGCCCGACTTATTTTTGGTGTTTTCTGTTTACAGCTGTTATACTAGTGAAATCATGTCTCGCTATGTATGCCTCGTATTGTAAAGAAGTGAATGAATAAAAGACCTGCTTGTGCTTCCATTGTTTGTTGGGATTAACCTTTATTCCTTGGTTTCCGCTGGTTCAACGTGAGAACTGGGTAGTTCCGAAGATATTAATTTGGCGTTTGGGCTATCTTGCTCACCACGTTGAGAAAATTTAACACCGACTGGATCTAAAACTAGCGACATTAAGCGCGACACGCCTGGATGTCACTCTTGAATGCCAGCCCGTGACCTGAATGTCACGCCTGTGACTTGGGCGTGTAACTTGAAAACTCTCTGGAATTGAAACTGCAACCCCGTCAGCTAGTCATGCCTGCTGGTCACGCCCGTGACCTATAGGTCATGCCCGTGATCGGGGCATGTAACTTTAATCCAACGTGGCAAGAACTCTGGAGCTCCTTTATGGGTCACGGCCACATGTCACGTTCATGACCTGAAGGTCACGCACGTGAACGGGGCGTGTAAACGTGAATTTTCAAGAAATTCTTTGTTTGTTCTCCTGATTAGCCTTGCATGCACCAACTTGTTATCTGCATCCAAAATAGACCAAAAAATACAAAAAGAAACGAATTATTATGCATATTAATATAAAGCTAAATAAACTATACTATTTATTTAATAAAAACTAAACTAAAATACCTATATAAATTGACTTATAAAATATCTCCATACTTAATCTTTTGCTACTCCAGAGCATAACTATGAGAAGTACTTATAACAAATTAATATATATTTTTAATCAAACTAAGAATTTATTAAATTAAAAGAAAGTTAAAAATAAAATTTAGTGATTCAAAATTTTAAGTCCTAAAATATGAAAGTAAAATGTGAAAAGCTAAATATTTAGCAAAGTTTTTTCTAATAAATTAATTAGACCTCAAAATTAGGTATTTAGCAAACAAAGTTAAATTAAAAATTATTAACAATTTTTTCACTAAAAAGAAACTTAAAGGAAAATTCAAACTACTACTTATTCTCTCTTAAAATTTTAATTTAATTTTAAAGCAATTATATTGGGTATTGGATTTTGGGAATAAGGGAATTGAAGAGATCTTAGATTGGTGGTGATGAATTTTATCCTCTCACCCCACATAATTTTTTTTCTTTTGGATATTTGCATATATTTACCAAGAAAATGATGAATTTTATTCTCTCATTTTCCATGACATATGAACAAATAGTTTTTTCTCTTCAAACAAAAAATAAAATTGATTTGGAGTAATGAATTTTATCCTCTTACTCTTTTTATTTTTGGGGTTACATATGTATACCAAAGAATACTTGATTCTCATGACATATGATCTAACCAAAAAGGAAAAATTACATATGTGTACCAGGGGATAATAAATTTTATCCTCTTATCCCCGAGATATATGATCTAACAAGAAAAATAAAAACAAAGGAAAGGCTAACGAAAATTTAGATTAAATTAAAATAGTTAGAGAGCAAGTATAGTAAATTAAAATTTCCTAAGAATTTTAAAGCTTAAGTGAAAATAATTAAAATCTAAAGATTGTTAAACTAAGCACTATAAAATTGAAACTAATTAAAATTCAAGAGAAAATGACTAAATAAATTTCTCTAAACAAATTTACTTCATAAATGTATTTCTTAAAATCAAATAATCTAAAAATTAAATCTAACTAACTATGATGAAATAAAAGATTAGAAAATCAAAAATTATATAAATTCTTGTAAATAAACTAAAAATAAATTTCTAAAAATCACAAAAAGATTAAGTAGGGGTTTATTATATTTTTGTATTTTATTTTTCTATTTTTTGTATTTTTTTGTTAAAATAAAAAAAGAACAAAATTTTTTTAAAGATTTTTTTAATTTATTTTTTTTGAAATTTGTAATTAAAAATAATAAAGAAGGCTCCACCCCCATACTTAAAGATAAACATTGTCCCCAATGTTTATATGCAAAGTAAGAGGGGAGAAAAGAAATAACATAGCATAGAAAATTAAAAACAAGAAAATAAAAGATAACCAAGGGGTGTCTCCTAAAAACACTTTTCTTTTTCACATCTTTAAGCTAGACGGTTTGGGTTAGGAGAATGGAAAATAAAAATTGAAGTGAACGGGCAACTCCCTTAAATCACGCTTTGACAAAGATGCCAAAGTTGTTGAAAATTATGAAGTGAAAGTGGTTGATTGAGCAGACCAGGCGGACTGGGCGGTCTGAGTTAGCGGTCTGGGCGGACTGACGGTGCGGCCTAGATGGTCAGTGGCCAGAGTAGACTTGGCGGCTTGGGTGTCTTTTGAAGCAGCCTATGTGGTCTGGTTTGGTGATCTGATGGAGGTGCTCAGCTCAGTCTGCAGTCCTGCAGATAGCCTGTTATTGAAGTAACCGGGCGGATTGGTAGTTAATCCGCGGGAATGTGGCAGACTCGATTGAGTCTGCGGAGTCCTCTATGGCGGACTGGTTTTGGTAATTGTGAGATCGTCATTGTTCCTTGCTGAGTTCTCTTGTGATGCGGTGGGTAATAACAGCATTTATGTTGGTGGTCTGTTCATGGAGTTGGTGGCCTGACTTCGTGTCTGCCGAGCTCGCGCCAGTTTGGTGGATTTGACTTGGCCTTTGTGACAAGTCCAGGTTATCTGCAGAGCCTGCTGTTGACTGGGCGATCTGCCTATAGGTCATAGACTTGTTTGGCAGACTGATGACATGTTTGTAAGGTGTGCGGACTGGTGCCATGTCTGCGTATAGCGTGCGGACTGATGCAGTATGGGCTGTGGCTGTGTTCGTGTGCTGTGTTGTATGGCGGACTGATGCAGTGCTTGCGAGCAGTGCGGGCTGGTTCCATGTCTGCATGTAGTGTGCGGACTGATGTACTGTATGGGATGTTACAGTGTCCGCGTGCTGCGATGAGTGCGGACTAGCGCGGTGTCCGCCTGGTGGAGGACTGCCCTTGATTTGGCGCCTAGCGAGTTGGCTGGAGTTCGGCCAAGTCCTTGCAGACTCGGCGGACTGTGTTGTGCTAGCTGCGAGCTGGGGTGATGACTCTATTCACTAGGACGGTGACCACACTACTCACCGCGGCTATAAATTGAACCCCCCGGCAATTCTACAGTAATATAGTGAACAGTAAGTTGAGCGTAGATCGATTGTTGCGGACTCGGTTTTCCAGGTCGCGTGGTTTGAGAATTAACTAGTTGTTGTTTGCAGGTTGTGCGGCTAGCACTGTGAAGCCGGGCGTCTGGTTTTGATCAAGGTCAGGAAGGAGTGAAGCTTGCGGTTTACAATCAACGGTTGCAGCAGGTCGCACTTGTCTGCAACCAGTTTTCTCTCCAGCAATTGAAGTCTAAGTTCAATAACCAGGTCTCTAGTCTCGGCGGGCTTGGCGGTCTGTTCATTCAGTTCGGGGGCAGCTTGTAGAGCAGGAGTCAGCAGAATAACAGGTTGTCCGCGGTTTGTATAGACTCCGTAGAATCAGAGTAGCAGCAACGGCTTGGCGGTCTCGGTGGTCTTAGTGGACTCAGCGGTCTTTGAGGCAGTTCATCCGGCTTTAAGATTACCTTTGCGTTTTCTTCTCTTTGTACTTAGCAAAATCATGTCTCGCCATGTACACCTAGCCCTATAAAGATTGATAGTTGATTAATGCAAGATCTGTGTTTGCTCTTCATTATCTCTAATATATAGCTTCGTTTATGGTTGGAGTGTTCATGCGCTTAGTTCTAATTTTCCGCTTGATCAAGTGATCAGCTTGATAGTTTTGGAAGTGTTTGTTTGATACCAAAACTACTAGCTGATTGGCTTGTGAAATTTCAACAAGGTATCAGAGGGAACAGTGGCTTGAGCAGTGATCCATGATCAACCTTAGATTGTGCTCGGCGCTTCTAGAAGCTTTGTGATCAGTGGTGATTTGCTATGAAAGGAGCTTACGAAAGAGGTCTTGGTATTGAACTTCTTACATCGACTAACTTTAAGAAGTGGAAGTCGTGTATGAATAACTATCTCTTGGGCGAGGAGTTATGGGAGATCGTCGGTGGTGATGATAAGTAAGAGGTTACTGCTGCTACTAGTACTGCTGAGGAAGTGAGAGTTTGGAGAAGAACTAATGCAAAGGTAGAGTTTGCTCTCAAACGGGCTATCTCACATGAGCTCTTTGATCACATCTTAGGATATGAGTCTGCTGCAGAGATTTGGGCAAACATTGATGGTTTGTTCAACAGGAAAAATGTGGCAAGGCTGCAGTTCCTGGAGAATGAGTTGGCTAAGGCAACTCAAGGTGATCTTTTCGTCTCTAAGTTCTTTCTGAAGATGAAGAACCTGTGCGCTTAAATATCAGCATTGGATCCTAATGAGCCCATCTCTGAAGCAAAGTTGAAGAGGCACATAGTTCGCGGGTTGTGGAAGGAATATATGTCCTTTGTGACTTCCGTGCATGGGTGGGCAACTCAACCTTCTCTGCTGGAGCTGGAAAACTTGCTAGCATCATAGGAGAGCTTGGACAGGCAGATGGCCGATGTCACTATCTTTGAAGGAGGTAGTGAAGCTCTCATCACTGAGAAGAACAAGAAGAGATGGGAGAGGAAGAAGAAGCCTACTACTGAAGAAGGGCCTTCAACCTCTTATCAGTAAGAGGAGCTCTGCTCCTAAGAAGAACTGTAAGAAAGAGTTTAAGTGCTACAGATGCAATCGGGCAGGCTACTTCAAGCGCGACTGCAATGTCAAGTTGCAACCTGAGCATGTTGCAGGCAAGGAGGGTGCTTGTTCCAGTTCTGAGGAAGCCGGGTTGGTAGGAGCCTTCTTGACAGGCACGTGTGTTCATGCTCTTGCAACCGTTGACTACCAAGATGACTGAATAGTAGTCTTGGGGCGTGCCCATCACCTCACTGGAGACGAGTCAAAGTTCTCATCTCTGCAACCATTCTCAGGTAATGAAGCAATTGTTACAGCTGATGATTCTGTTCATTCTGTAGAGAAGGAGGGCGTTGTTTCTTTGGATAGTGCTCAGGGTCCGCTTACTCTAAGGAGTGTGTATCACGTACCCGTCATGAAGAAGTATCTCTTCTCAGTGACCAACGCAGTTGATGCGGGCTTGAATGTTCTGTTTGGCACAACAGAAGGAAGGTTTCTCCGCAACGTATCATCCATTAAGGCTGTTGTTGCTCATGTAGGGAGAAGAGTAAGAGACTTATTTGTTTTATGAACAAGCTCTTATGTTGATCAAATGAGGGCAAATGATAGCGCAACTATCTGGCATGAAAGAGTAAGACACGTCTGGATGGACAAGCTGAAGGCTATGTCAATGAGTAGCCTGGTGAAAGGCTTACCGAATTTGTCCTCCTACGGAGATGGCCACATTTGTGCGGGATGACAGTACGGTAAGGCTCAATGCCTTCTGTTTGATAAGTCTCAAACGAGGAGCAAGGCACCATTGGAATGCATCCATGGTGATTTGATGGTGCCAACAGTAACCGCTAGTCTTTGAGGCAGCAGATACATGCTGGTTTTGATCGATGACTACTCAAGATACACTTAGGTGTATTTCATGAAGGAGAAGTCGACAGCTTTCCAGTTGTTTGTGGAGTTCAAGGAGCTGGTGGAGGGCCAGCTTGGCTTGCAGATCAAGAAGTTTAGATCAGACAATGGTGGTGAGTTTGTCTCATCAGAGTTCTCTAATATCTGCAGGAAGAACGTGATCTGGAGGGAGCTTACTTGTGCTCATACTCCACAAAAAAATGGAGTAGCAGAGAGGAAGATCCGTCACTTGACAGAAACATGCAAAAGCTAGCTTCATGCAAAGGGCATTCCCAGGACTTTTTGGGCGGAAGGAATGACCTGCGCAACTTATGTCATCAATCAGATACCTCTAAGTCCAATCAACATGAAGTCTAATGTGGAAATTATGTTCAAGGAGAAGCCGAGTATGGAACACCTTTGGGTGTTTGGATCAACCTACTATGTTTATATCTCGCATGCACAGTGTACCATGTTTGATGCAAAGGCGAGGAATCTTGTCTTTGTGGGCTATGATGAGCGTAAGAAGGGCTGGAAGTGCATGTATCCTACGATAAGAAAGTTCTCTATTTCAAGAGATGTTGTCTTTGATGAGCTGACGTCGTATGGAGGTGGAATTGTTGAACTGCAGGAGAGTAGGGTTGATGAAGGGTTGGAGGAAGCTGCAGAAGATCTTTAGGTGGAGCTGCTTGTGTCACCAGGAGCACCAGGTTATTCTAGCTCTGTGGAAGAAGCTTCTGGTTCAGGAAGCAGGGGGAGCGATGCTCCTAGTATGCCCGAGAATAGAGTTGGTGCTGAATAAGTAGAGGAGGTGGTGAGCAAGGAGCAGCTTCTTTGGAGATCAAAGAGGACCATTAAGCCACCATCTCGGTATTGTGAAGGAAACACGGTGAGCTTCGTTTCTTATTTCTTCGCAAGCCCCTTGTATGAGCGGGAGCCTTCAAAGTTTGAGGAGGCCACTGGAGTAAAGGTGTAGAATGATTCCATGGATGAGGAGATAGCTTCCCTCAAGAAGAATGAAACTTGGGACTTGGTTCCCTAGGTGGATGGTGTTACTCGTGTTACTTGCAAGTGGGTTTACAAGCTGAAGAAGAAGGTGGATGAAAGCATCTAGCGGTACAAGGCTCGCCTTATAGATCGGGGGTTTTTGCAACAGTATGGCTAGGACTATGAGGAGACGTTTATTCCTGTGGCGAAGATGACTTCAGTACGAGCGGTGATAGCTTTGGCGGCTTGCCAGGCTTCGAAGATGTGGCAGCTAGACGTAAAGAATGATTTCTTTACGGGGAGATTGACAAGGACATCATCATGGATTAGCTGCTCGGGTACATATCTGAAGAATATCCGGACTACATCTGCACGCTCCAGAAAGCGCTCTATGGGTTAAAGTAGGCTCCTCGAGCCTGGTATGTGAAGATTACAGAATATCTCCAGTTCTGCGGCTATCTGGCTTCAATCTCAGACTCGAGACTCTTTGTCAAGAAGAAGGGGGAGCTTCTAGTCCTGTACTGTTGTACGTTGATAAAATGATCATCATGGGGAACTCCAAGGTGGAAGTAGCTAGGCTCAGGGCAGAGCTAGCTATCAGATTCGAGATAAAGGATCTGGGTGAGCTCCACCATTTCCTTATACTTTAGGTGGAGAGGAAGGAGAGTGGCATACTCGTGTCACAGAAGGGCTATGCGGAATGGATCATTCAATAATTCAGCATGCAGGAGGGGAAGAGTAGCTCTACTCCATTTTACCTAGGCATTAAACTTCGGTGGGATGAGGGGAGGATTCTTCGGGTTCCTTTGGTGTTTCGGGCTCTAGTTGGGAGTCTTATTTACCTGACAATTACAAGGCCAAACATTGCTTACGTGATTTGCCAAGTAAGTCGTTATATGGTGGAACCCAGGAAGCCTCATCTGATGGCGGTTAGGAATATCTTGAAATAGGTGAAGACCACTTCTGACATGGGTCTCCTGTATAGGAGAGGCACAAAGTTTGTTCTTCAAGTATACTCGGATGCTGATTACGAGGGAAATTCAGATGACCGGACGTCAACATCCTGTTACATTATCTCTTGTAGATCAGGGAGTATTTCTTGGTGCAGCAAGAAGCAAGGCTCGGTGCTCGTCTCTACTATGGAAGCGTAATACAAGGCTTCAGCCTTGGCAGCTCAGGAAGCCATCTGGCTCAGGAGATTTGTAGAGGATGTCTATGAAGAAGTGAGCGGTGACAATGAGAGTGCCCTGAAACTGGTGAATAATCCAATTTGTCACGCTCGGACCAAGCACATCGAGATTGAGCACCACTTCATTCGGGAGAAGGTGTTGGAGGGATCTCTGATGGTTGAGCATGTGCGAAGTGAGGACAACATCGCAGATATCTTTACGAAGCCGTTGCCAAAGGTGTCTTTTACGCGGTTACGAGGATTGCTGGGCTTGATCACCACTTATCACTTCAAGGGGGAGTGTTGAAAATTATTAAGTGAAAGTGGTTGATTGAGCAGACCGGGCAGACTGGGCAGTCTGAGTTAGCAGCCTGGGCGGACTGACGGTGCGGCCTGGGTGTTCAGTGGCCAAAGTAGACTTGGCGGCTTGGGTTTCTTTTGAAGCCGCTTGGGCGGTCTGGCTTGGCAATCTGATGGCGGTGCCGACCTCAGTCTGCCGTCTTGCAGATAGCCTATTCTTGAAGTAACAGGGCGGATTGGTAGTTAATCAGCGGAAATGTGGCGGACTCAGTTGAGTCCGCGAAGTCCGCTATGGAGGACTGGTTTTGGTAATTATGAGAGCGACATTGGTCCTTGCCGAGTTCTCTTATGATGCGGTGGGTGATAGCCGCATTCATGGTGGCAGACTATAAATGGAGTTGGCGGTCTGGCTTCGTATCAGCCTAGCTCGTGCTAGTTTGGTGGATTGTACTTAGTCTTTGTGACAAGCCCAGGTTATCCGCAGAGTCCACTATTGACCAGTCGATCTGCCTATAGGCCATGGACTTGTGTGGCGTACTGATGACGTGTTCGCAAAGTGTGAGAACTGGTGCCATGTCTGAGTATAGCGTGCGGACTAATACAGTATGGGCTGTGGCTGTGTCCGTGTGCTGTGCAGTATAGCAGACTGGTGCAGTACCTGCGAGCAGTGCGGGCTGGTGTCGTGTCCGTATGTAGAGTGCGAACTGACGCAGTGGATGGGATGTTGTTGTGTCCGCGTGCTGCAATGTGTGCGGACTGGCACGGTGTCCACCTGTCGGCAGATTGACCTTGACTTGGCTCCTGGAGAGTTGGCTGTACTCCTGTCAAGTCCTTGTGGACTCGGCGGACTGGGTTGTGGTACCTACGAGTTGGGGTGGTGACTCTATATACTAGGGCGGTGACCACACTCCTCACCCCGCCTATAAATAGACCATCTCGACACTTCTATAGTAACAAAGTGAATAGTAAGTTGAGACAGATCAGTTGTTGCGGACTCGGTTTTCTAGGTCGCGCATTTTGAGAATTAACTAGTTGCTGTTTCCAGGTTATGCGGCTAGCACTGTGAAGCCGGGCGTCTTGTTCTGTTCAAGGTCAGAGAGCAATGAATCTTGCAGTTTACAATCAGCGGTTGCACCAAGTCACACATGGAGGACAACCAGTTTTCTCTCCAGCAATTGAATTCTAACTTCAATAACCATGTCACCGGTCTCGTCGGGCTTGGCAGTCTGTTCATTCAGTTTGGCGGCGGCTTGTAGAGCAGACATCAACAGAATAACGGGTTGTCCACAGTTTGTGCAGACTCCGAAGAATAAGAGTAGCAGCAGCGGCTTGGCGGTCTCGGCGGTCTCAGCGGACTCAGCGGTCTCTGAGGCAGTTCACCCGGCTTGAAGATTCTTTTGCTTTTTCTTCTCTTTGTACTTGGCGAAATCATGTCTCGCCATGTATACCTAGCACTGAGAGTTTCTCTTCATTGTCTCTAATACATAGCTCAGTTTATGGTTGGAGTGTTCCTGTGCCTAGTTCTCGTTTTTCACTTGATCAAGTGATCAGCTTGATAATTTTGGAAGTGTTTGCTTGATACCAGAACTACTAGTTGATTGGCTTGTGAAATTTCAACAAAAGTTGGTCGCCTGAGTACTCCTCCGGTTGATTCTTGATTTTTCTCCATGCGATTGACTTGATAATGTAGATTCAAATCACCAATCCATACCTGAGGTGATTTGAATCTTTGTAGATGAGCGGCAAAGGGATCATTGACGACATTTGTTTACAATGGCTCATCGTCTACATGGAAATCATTAGAATAAGAAAAATCAAAAATATATGTGTTAGAAACAATTTCACATGGAAGAGTGTCGTGTGAAAGAAATTAATTAAACTTCGGTTGTTTATTTTCTAAAATTAATTTTTCTTTCGTAGAATGATTTAAAATTAAATCATTGGATGAATCAGGTTCATAAATTTTCGCTCCTAGATATTTATAAATTGTGCTTGGAAATTCATAAATAGGAGAAAACTTGGTAGTCGGAGGAGGAGAAACATGTTCTTCTACTCATCCCAATGTGTCCAAACACTTAACAAATTCTTGAAAAAAGAGTTCTTCTTCTTTTTCGGTATAAGCAACTACTGGGGGACATGAAGAGTCATGTTCCTCATTAGCAACATTATCCGAAGAAGGAGAAAAATCACAAAAAGTTGTAAAAGTCTCATCGAAATTTTGGGGAGAAGAATCAAATGAAAATTGACAAGAATCGCCAAAAGTACGAGAGAAAGCTTGCGGTGCAAAAAAAGAATAACAAAGGTCAGATCTAAATAAATATCCTCATTACTCGGGAATCTTTCTGAGTGATCATGTCGAAAATCAACATCCGAGGAACAAGGAAGATTATTAAAATCAGAAAAAATTGTTCGCTTTAAAGGTCGAAAAATTTTCATGAAAAATATCAAAATGATTTCCATTACAATTTGAAAAATTATTTTCATTAAAATTACAAAAAGTATTTGAAAGATTATTTTCATGAAAATTAAATGAAGGATTGTCATTAAAGTAGGAATAATTATTTTCATAATTATTACCAAAATTATACGAATAAATTTGAAGATAAAAATTACAATAACATTCCTCACTCCGATGAGGGGCACCACAAAAAGTACATAAAAATTGGCGATGTCTTGTGACTTGCAAAATATTGACTGTGTATGTAAGCTCGGCAATCTTAGCGACCAATTGAGATATCATTTTTTTATTTTTTGTAAAAAGAAAATAGATCAACCGACACATAATAGAATGGAATTCGAAAAAGAAAAAGAAAACGTAAATAGGGGTAGAAAAAGTGAATGAAAAAATTAATACAATTTGCGTTTTCAAAATATCCACAAAAATTTCCCCGGCAACAGTGCCAAAAACTTGATGAGGAACTTTATAGTTTTAAAAATAAGTCCAAACTAATATCCGAAAATAGGCAAGCGTACCTATCGAAATAAAGTATAGGAAATGTCATATTAGACTCCAGTGATGTTGAGTACTTCTACTCACGCAAATTAATATTATTTTATCTAATAATAATCATAGAGAGTAATTAACCTAAAAGAGAAATTTCTATGGAATGCAAATTAATACTTGGTCTAGAATCCCTTTGGATTAAAATAGACTTTCTTGAAATGATAAAAGCACAAGCTCCTAATCACTTACTTCGACCGAGGAGGTTCCAAGAATAAAAAAGCATCTCTCTCGAGCTCATGCTTTTGAATAACCTTAGGTTCATCGATTAAGACCCCTCGGCAAGTCGAAACCCCTAAGCTTGCTTTAAGCGGTGAACCCCACTATTGTATTTGACTCTAATCCGGCGGATTTATGTCGTCCTCTCTCGAGGAGTGCATGCAACTCCTTTTATCTTTGAGCGATCTACTCATATCTGCAACCTCTCGATCATTTAAGATACAGATCTATGATCGAAGAACATATCCGCAAAATATGAATTTGACATAAAACAAATCAAAGATAAATCGATAACGAGCAAAAATAGAAAGCTTGTCAATTTTGAGAAAAATAAAGAAAGTTTAATTCATTCCAAAGTTCATCATGATCATATGCTAAATAAAGTTTAGCTACTTAACATGATGATGTAACTATAATAAAAGAAGGACAAGAATATGATAAAAAAGTGCTTAAATTGAAATAAAGAAAAGCAAAACTAATCTATGAAATTGAAATTACATAAACAACTGAAATTGGCTAACAATCTACTCCTAGATAATTCCTAGATGCTTCAATAGATGATTTTTTCTGCTCCAGGATTTCTCTGGAATTTATAGGCATCTTTCTGGAAGGTAACGCCCCTAGGTCACGCCCATGACCTAGGCTATGTAAGGCTCAAAACCGTCACTTTAAAAGCCCGGGAACGTTGGGAGAAACTGCCAAAATTCATCGATCTGCGGGTCACGCCCCTCGGTCACGCCCGTAACCTTGGGCATGTCAAGTCTGTTACAAGAAATTGTAGGAACTCAAAACGGCGAGAAATAACTTTGGCAGTTGCTTAAGGGTCACGCCCCTAGGTCACACCCGTGACCTAGGCCGTGTAAGCCGAAAATCGGCTGGATCTGAAACTGGCGACATTAAACACGACACACCTGGATGTCATGCCTGAATGCCACGCCCGTGACCTGAAGGTCACGCCCATGACATGGGCATGAAAATTGAAAACTATTTGGAATCAAAACTGCAGCCCCGTCAGCTAGTCACGCCTACTGGTCACGCTCGTGACCCATATGTCACGCCCGTGACCGGGGCACATAAATTTAATCCGACATGTTAAGAACTCTTGAGATCCTTTATGGGTTATGGCCACATGTCATGTCCGTGACTTGAAGGTCATGCCCGTGACCAGGGTGTGTAAACGTGATTTTTCAAGAAATTCTCTATTTGTTCTCCTGATTAGCCTTGCATGCTCCAACTTGTTATCTGCAGCCCAAATAGACCTAAAAATACGAAAAGAAACGAATTATTATACATATTAATATAATGCTAAATAAACTATAATATTTTTTTGATAAAAACTATACTAAAATAACTATATAAAATGACTTATCACAAGCCTTGCTGGCAGACACGGTGGTTAGATCTGCAGTCAGGAGGTTAGAAATGAAGTCAGATGGCTAGTGGAGGCCCTTCTGCCCACTTCCTCCAACACCACCCTTCGGTGACCTTGGCGACTAGCCCTTGCAGTTAAGCAGCTAGCAAGGGAAGATATATAACAGCCCAAATTTCTCAAACAGGAAATTTTTGGGTGACACGGCCTGGGACACGGGCGTGTCCCAGGGCGTGTCAAGCTGGGGTCGACGCTTTGGCCGTGTAGTCGACGAAATTTGGAGTCGACGGTCGTTGAGTAGCGGACATGACCTGTGACACGGGCATGTCGTAGGGCGTGTCGAGGCCGTGTCGACTATCGGCTTTGGTGTCGACGATTTTTCGCTCGACGATGTGTCAAGAGGGGGCACACGGCCCAGGACACGGGCGTGTCCACGGCCGTGTCGTGTGCTCGACGACTTTTGATCGACGATCGTCGAGTGTCGAGTGTTGAGTGTCGAGAGGTTGAACACGGCCTGTGACACATACGTGTCACAGGGCGTGTCAAATCAGGTCGACAAACTCAGCCCGACGAAGGATTTCGACAGGGCGTGTCTTCGTGTCGTATCTGGGCACACGGCCTGGGACACGGGCGTGTCACAGGTCGTGTGAAGTCTCGGGATGTTTTGGGATTTTTTCGCCCAGGCACAAGGCCTCAGACACGGCCGTGTTCGAAGTCGTGTTGGGTGACACGGCCCATGACACGGGCGTGTTCCATGGGCGTGTCACTGGTCTGGATAGGTCGGTTGACCACCGCTTGAGGCACACAGCCGGGGACACGGGCGTGTCACAGGCCGTGTCAGGTCAAAATCAGTGTTTTTGGCAAAATCGTGGCCGTCCGTTCCTTCAGTCTGGATCCAAAGGCTGAGCTTCTTTCCTCTTTTCCTAAAGGCCGAAATCTTAGAAGTTATTCTCATTCTACTTGGCCTTGATCTTTATTCAAGTTAAGAGAGAAAGGAGAGGAAGAAGAAGGATGAGGAGGAAAGGGGGCTGCTGCTGGTGGTGCTGCGGTTTACCGACAAGAAGTCCGAAGCCGGCGTTGCGGAGGAAACGCTCTTGCGAGTCTTTCTAGCAAGATTTGAGTTCATGGCACCAAAGCGGTCGTCAAGGGCAACGACTTTTCTTCCAAGCCATGTGAAGGCTTCTTTTTAGCATATCTTTGTGATTCCCCCACCAAGAGGTGGCTGATTTTGGGAGTCGTTTGGGTGATTCATGAAATCCCTTTTGTTGGCATATAGATCCAGAAATGGAGTACGGAATAGGCATGCTGTGTGAAGCCCATCTGGACAGGTTGGTCCTGGATTGGTGAGGTTGCATACGAACCGGAGAAGACTCCGTGAGAAACGTGTAGTTTAAGGAGTCAATGGGTTATGCCTGCGAAAAGGAGTAGCAGGAAGTACTGAAGTGGTAGCCCAGGAAAATAACTGTGTTATGTTTTGGGTCCAACCTATGATTGAGGCACAGGAAGTACTGGTGTGACTAGGAAAGGCCCTTTGTGATGCTTAATGTCATAAGGTGTCCACCTGTGAAGCGAGTAACAGGAAGTACTGGCATGGTAGCCAGGAAAGACCCGCTGCTGTGATTGTGCGGTGTCTACCTGTGAAGAGAGTCACAGGAAGTACTGGGAGGCCCAGGAAAGACCCGCTGCTGTGATAAGGAGTGGGTATCAAGAAATACCCAGGCTTGAATGCCAAGAACAGGATTGGTGAGACCGACCCGCACCTTTGATATAGCCATGAGTACGCTGTACTCAAAGAAGGCAAGGCGATTTGAGCAACGGGGGGTGGAGGATCCGACCTGTGCTATGTCCGTCCGACGTGAGACCAAAAGGTGCGGTCTGTTGGAGCACATAGCAAGAGTCTTCGGCCTGCGCGCCATGACAAAATGGGGGGCTACGGGCCATCCCGGTGTAGGAAGACTAACTCCGGCTGCACGCCATGGAGAAAATGCTCAAGAAAGTTACCGTTGGGTGATGACCCTGATACGGTGGTGGGCAAGAGTTTTGCCAAAACACCAAGAATGTGCCCTAAGTGTACGGACCATTGGGCCGGGTGGCGAACGGTTATGATGGCTTGTGTGCGTGAAAGCACATTTTGATGAGAGATTGCCATACTGTGATATGATATGCCTGCAGGGAAGATTACCGCTGCCCCGAGAAAAAGGGTAAGGTCGTTATAATTTGGTCAGCTGAATGCTGACCGTTGCTTTTGTTTACCACCATTAGGTGGATTGTCCCTGTACAGGTGCTGGCGAGCCAAGCGGGACGCGGAAAGGTTGATGTTGATGCTGCTGTTGCTGTTACTGCTGCTAGCCCTCGAAGGCTAAATGTGTTACTTTTGACATGTGGCCGGCCTGCGCGCCAATTTGTTTAGGCCACTGTTTGATAGCCATGTAAGGCCATAAGGCCAACTATTTGTACTTGTTGTAAGACATTCCTAGATCGTATAAAATGTGGAGTTTTATCTTTGGGCATTCATGAGTAGTTCAAGTTGTAGTCTAGGCTTCCGCTAGAATGCTTTGTGATAGGTGCGATGCGCTACTCTGGTATCATCCTGTACCTTCACCGCCTGTTTTGTGATATATCCTGTGGGGCCCTGGCCGGACCTTCTAGAATATACCATATGAACGGATGGGGTTGTTACATTTTTGGTATCGGTTGTCTTGGTCTTTCCCTCTCGAAGTCGTGGCCGACTTCTTTTGTGGGGTGGCGAGCACGTGTTTGTGCAAACCAAAGTCTACGAATGAACTCCTGAATGTCCATGATAGGAATGCAAACTTGATGTGTTTGAGGAACCTGCGTGTTCTTATTTTGTGTTAGTTGCTTGGGTACGACCGCTAATGTGTGTGTCTTGTCCACCTTTAGGTGACACGAAGTGGAGCTGGGCCGTCTGAGCCCCAGCGTTCTGATGAAAGTACGACACCAGCCGCGGTGCCTACACCTCCACCGTCTGCAGAACATGTGCGTTTAGTTGCGGAGGCTTTATTTACCATGCTCCAAGGCCAGCCACTTAGGAAGGAACAAGCGGCTGTGAGGCCAGAACAGGTGGCGGCAAGGCCTGAACCTGTAGTGGATGTGGCTCCTCGAGCAGCTGAGAAGTAGCTAACGCGGTTTATGAGTTTCCATCCGCCTACGTTCTCGGGAGCGGGAACTCCGACACAGGCTGAGGATTGGCTATCACGCGTCAAGCGAGTAATGACGGCGATTGGAACGGCGGAGCATCAGAAAGTTACTTTAGTTACCTTTTTGCTTGAAGGAGAAGCTCGATTGTGGTGGGATGAGATGGAGTTGAATCACTTGGCGGGTCGTCCATTAACCCAAGTTTCCATGGAAGAATTCTCCCGGCTCTTCCTAGCGAAGCACCTTCCTGCGGCTCAGCGGATAACCATGGAAAATGAATTCCAAAGGTTAACACAAGGTGATGGCAGTGTTGACGCATACCTGCATGAATTTACTCGCTTGGGGCAGTATGCGGGTTCTATATTTGCTGATGAATAGAGGAAGACCAATCGGTTCTATGAAGGACTGAGGGACGAGTTGAGGTTCCTTGTGTCAAGTTCGGTGAACCAAGGTTTCCAAGCATTGGTTGACACTGCGAGCGCATTTGAAAAGGATATGAAAAGGGTGCAAGGGAAGAGAGCTTTGGCTGTGTCACAACCGGAGTGGATGGCGCCCCGATCGGGGAAACCATTTTATATGAAGAGATGGGGTAAGAAGTCCAAGCCTAGTGGACAAGTGCCTTCATCAGTTGCAACGGGAGCAACGTCAGGGGCGACCTCCAAGCCAGACACTCGTATCTGCTTCAATTGTGGCCGGATGGGGCATATTGCGCGAGATTGTCGGATGCCGCCAAAGAGTGAAAAGAAGGCGGGAGCATCTTATGCGGAAAAAGGAAAGGCGGTGGTGGATTCCTCTGCCTCGCAGGCGCAACCCCGGGTCTACAATCTTGGCCTACAGGAGGCCATCAAGCAGAGTGACATGGTCACATGTATGAGTTTAGTTTTGCATATGCTATTGTTTGTATGCTTTGCTTAGTCTATCTATGTTTGTGGTTTGCGTGTGACATGTTTGTCACAGGCTTTGTGCTGATTCGGGACACGCTGGCGCGAGCACTGTTTGATATGGGTGCGTCGTATTCTTTTCTGTCTAGTGACTTTATAACGCGGCTTGGGATACCCAGTCGGGTAAAGACAGATAGCGTCAGAGTGGTGTTGCCGAATGGCTATTGGATGCTTGCGGATCAAGCTTGCGATGTGGCAGTTCAGTTGGGAAGTCGGGATTTCAGTTTAACTGCATTTGTTTTGCCAATATCGGAATTCGATGTGATTTTTGGGATGGATTGGCTTGCAGAGCAGCATGCCATGATTGATTGCCAGTCCAAAGAAATCACGTTGGGCCAAAATACCGAACATGAGACAAAGTTCGCGGGTATGCAAGGAGTGGGCGGGACGTTGATGTCTGCACTCCAGGTAGTCAAGGCTGTTCGGAAGGGTGCGAAGTGTTACTTTGCACTAATTCAGGTTGTTGAGCCTAAGGCCAGTATGTGCGAGGTTCCAATTGTGGCGGACTTTACATATGTGTTTCCCACGGATCTCCCTGGGCTACCACCCTAGCGGGAGATTGACTTCACGATCGAGTTGGTGCCAGGTACAAAACCTGTGGCCCGCTTGCCATATCGCGTTGCGCCAAAAGAGATGGCAGAATTGAAGGTTCAACTACAAGAAATGTTGGAGCAAGGTTATATACGCACAAGTATGTCACCTTGGAGCGCGCCTGTGTTTTTTGTAAAGAAGAAAGATGGTGTGTTGCGGTTGTGTATCGATTACCGTAAACTGAATAAGCTGACCGAGAAGAATAAGTATCCGATACCCCGGATTGATGAGTTATTTGATCAGCTGGTGGACTCAACCATCTATTCGAAGTTGGACCTGAAGTCTGGTTATTACCAGTTGAGAATTCGTGAAGGTGACATTCCCAAAACTGCATTTGGAACGCGTTACGGGAACTATGAATTCACCGTCATGCCATTTGGACTGTGCAATGCGCCCTCGGTATTTATGGATTTGATGCACCGTATTTTTCGTGAGTACCTGGATCTGTTTGTGATTGTATTCATTGATGACATCCTAGTGTACTCAGAGTCAAAAGCTATGCATGAGATTCACTTGCGGTTAATATTGAACACGTTGAGACAAAATCAGCTCTATGCCAAGTTCTCGAAGTGCGAGTTTTGGCTATCGTCGGTGGCATTTCTGGGCCATGTGGTGAGTGGAGCGGGCATTGCAGTGGATCCAGCAAAGATAAGGGCCATACAGGAGTGGACAATCTTGTCTTCCGTGGCCGAAGTCAGGAGTTTTCTTATACTTGCGGGCTACTATAGACGATTTGTGGAAAACTTCTCGCAGATCGCTTTGCCGCTAACCACATTAACGCGAAAAGATTAGAAGTTCGTTTGGACGCCAGAGTGTGCACGAGCTTTTGAAGAGCTGAAGAGTCGGTTGACCACGGCGCCAATGTTGTCTTCGCCGCAGGGAACCGACGGATTTGTGATTTATAGTGATGCCTCAGGGAGCGGCTTAGGCTGCGTTCTTCTGCAGAATGGAAAGGTTATTGCTTATGGCTCACGCCAGCTGAAGGTACACGAGTGAAATTATCCCGTCCATGATTTGGAAATAGCGGCTGTGATTTTTGCACTCAAGTTGTGGCGACACTACCTTTATGGAGTGAAGGTGGAGATCTATACAGATCACAAGAGCATAAAGTACCTCTTAGAGCAGAAAGACTTGAATATGCGACAACGAAGGTGGTTGGAGTTCCTTGGGGACTACACTTTTGAGATTCATTATACGCCCGGGAAAGGGAATGTTGTTGCAGATGCCTTGAGTCGGCGGGTTCCGGCCAGAGCAAATTGGATACACAGGCATGATGAACGTCTTATCCAGGAGCT
This sequence comes from Platanthera guangdongensis, assembly GCA_039583875.1. Lineage (NCBI taxonomy): Eukaryota > Viridiplantae > Streptophyta > Magnoliopsida > Asparagales > Orchidaceae > Platanthera > Platanthera guangdongensis. The sequence continues at coordinate 111,481,181 of CM077164.1, forward strand.
AGAGGCATTGGAGATTTATTGTGTTGACAAGAATTCCACTGCCACTGCATGTTTGAACTGGACTGAGGTGCAATGTGACCTTGCAGACCGAGTTCGACGGGCAACAGAGTTGGATGATGATCTCTTATGCTATGTGAATGAAGGGCCAGAGGGCAAATTCACCTGGAATGACGGTCTTTTGCGTAAAGAAGGACGTTTATGCGTCCCGAATGTGGGAAAATTGAGGGAAGAACTGATGTATGAAGCACATTATACAAAATATTCCATTCACCCCGGGAGCACGAAAATGTTCAACGATATGAAGAAGCTATTTTGGTGGCCAGGGCTCAAGAAAGATGTTGCCCTTTATGTCTCCAAATGCCAAACATGTGCAATGGTGAAGGCGGAATGCCAAAAGCTGGGCGGTTATTTGAAGTCACTGCCGATCCCAGAGTGAAAATTTGATGATATTTCCATGGATTTTGTGCACGGGTTGCCGAGATCGCAGCGAGGAAATGATTCCATTTGGGTGATTGTTGACCGGCGAACTAAAGTGGCACATTTTCTCCCGAACAAGCGAGATGATTCAGTTTAAAGTTTGGCAAAGTTATATGTTGACCAGATTGTGCGGCTTCATGGTGTTCCTCGGAGCATCGTAAGTGATCGAGATGGGCGCTTTACGTCAAATGATTGGAGGCTAGTTCACCGACTGTTGGGCATGAAATTGACTTTCAGTACGGCCTTTCATCCCCAAACGGATGGCCAAACTGAACGTACCAACAGAACAATGGAGGACATGCTCCGAATGTGCGCCCTTGACTTCAGAAAGAGATGGGAAGATCATCTCTACATGGTAGAGTTTGCATATAATAACAGCTACCAGGCGAGCATTGGAATGGCACCATATGAAGCGTTATACGGAAGGAAGTGTCGTACTCCCTTGGCTTGGGTAGAAGCGGGCGAAGCTCGGATTTTTAAACCAAATGAGGTTGATGAAGCAAACTCAACCATACAGACTATTCAAGAGAGATTGCTTATTGCTCAAGATTGACAAGCGAAGTACTACAATGCCAAACACCGGAACGTGGAATTTGCGGTTGGCGATTGGGTCTACTTGAAGATCAAGCCATTTAAAGGTGTATCCAGGATTCGATGATTGAAAAAGTTGAGTCCAAGATATTTGGGTCCTTTTGAAGTGGTTGAGCGAGTTGGCGAAGCGGCTTATCGGCTAGCTTTGTCGGTAGACTTGGGTGGAATACATGATGTATTTCACATCTCGGTGCTTCGGAAAGCCGTGAAAGATCCAGCTCAAGTGATCGCGGATGATCGTGTGCCGGTGGAATATGGGCTAACAATGAAAGTTAGACCCATTCAGATCGAAGATCGAGCCGAGAAACAGTTGCGGAACAAGACGGTCGGCATGGTAAAAGTCCGCTGGGACAATTACGGCCGTGAAGAACTGACATGGGAGCGAGAGCAAACCATGCGAGAAGAGTTCCCTGAGCTGTTTTTGTAATATGTAGAGAGGATGTTGTAATATAAAATTTTGTATGTTGTAACATTTTTCTTGCTGGTTACTGTTGCCTTCCTGTGTCTGAATTTCGAGGATGAAATTTCTTGTAGGAGGGGAGGATTGTAACAACCCAAATTTCTCAAATAGGAAATTTTTGGGTGACACGGCCTGGGACACGGGCGTGTCCCAGGGCGTGTCAAGCTGGGGTCGACGCTTTGGCCGCGTAGTCGGCGAAATTTGGAGTCGACAGTCGTGGAGTAGCGGACACGGCCTGCGACACGGGCGTGTCGCAGGGCGTGTCGAGGCCGTGTCGACTATCGGCTTTGGTGTCGATGATTTTTCGCTCGATGATGTGTCGAGAGGGGGCACACGGCCCAGGACACGGGCGTGTCCAAGGCCGTGTCATGTGCTCGATGACTTTTGCTCGACGATCGTCGAGTGTCGAGTGTTGAGTGTCGAGAGGTTGAACACGGCCTGTGACACGGGCGTGTCACAAGGCGTGTCAAATCAGGTCGACGAACTCAGCCCGACGAAGGATTTCGACAGGGCATGTCTTCGTGCCGTGTCTGGGCACACGGCCTGGGAGACGGGCGTGTCACAGGCCGTGTGAAGTCTCGGGATGTTTTGGGATTTTTTCGCCTAGGCACACGGCCTCAGACACAGGCGTGTTCGAAGGCGTGTTGGGTGACACGACCCATGACACGGGCGTGTTCCATGGGCGTGTCACTGGTCTGGATAGGTTAGTTGACCACCGCTTGAGGCACACGGCCGGGGACACGGGCGTGTCACAGGCCGTGTCAGGTCAAAATCAGTGTTTTTGGCAAAATCATGGCCGTCCGTTCCTTCAGTCTGGATCCAAAGGCTGAGCTTCTTTCCTCTTTTCCTAAAGGCCGAAATCTGAGAAGTTATTCTCATTCTACTTGGCCTTGATTTTTCTTCAAGTTAAGAGAGAAAGGAGAGGAAGAAGGAGGAGGAGGAGGAAAGGGGGCTGCTGGTGGTGGTGCTGCGGTTTACCGACAAGAAGTCCGAAGCCGGCGTTGCGGAGAAACGCTCTTTCGAGTCTTTCCAGCAAGCTTTGAGTTCATGGCACCGAAGCAGTCTTCAAGGGTAACGACTTTTCTTCCTAGCCATGTGAAGGCTTCTTTTTAGCATATCTTTGTGATTCCCCCACCAAGAGGTGGCTGATTTTGGGAGTCGTTTGGGTGATTCATGAAATCCCCTTTGTTGGCACATAGATCCGGAAATGGAGTACGAAATAGGCATGCTGTGTGAAGCCCATCTGGACAGGTTGGTCTGGATTGGTGATGTTGCATACGAACCGGAGAAGACTCCGTGAGAAACGTGTAGTTTAAGGAGTCAACAGGTTATGCCTGCGAAAAGGAGTAGCAGGAAGTACTGGAGTGGTAGCCCAGGAAAATAGCCATGTTATGTTTTGGGTGCAACCTGTGATTGAGGCACAGGAAGTACTGTTGTGACCAGGAAAGGCTCTTTGTGATGCTTTATGTCATAGGGTGTCCACCTGTGAAGTGAGTAACATGAAGTACTAGCATGGTAGCCAGGAAAGACCCATGACATTTGTGATTGTGCGGTGTCCACCTGTGAAGAGAGTCACAGGAAGTACTGGGAGGCCCAGGAAAGACCCGCTGCTGTGATAAGGAGTGGGTATCGAGAAATACCCAGGCTTGAATGCCAAGAACAGGATTGGTGAGACCGACCCGCGCCTCTGATATAGCCATGAGTACACTGTACTCGAAGAAGGCAAGGCGATTTGAGCAACGGGGGGTGGAGGATCCGACCTGCGCTATGTCCGTCCGACGTGAGACCAAAAGGTGCGGTCTGTTGGAGCACATAGCAAGAGTCTTCGGCCTGCGCGCCATGACACAATGGGGGGCTACGAGCCATCCCGGTGTAGGAAGACTAACTCCGGCTGCACGCCATGGAGAAAATGATCAAGAAAGTTACCGTTGGGTGATGACCCTGATACGGTTGTAACGCCCCGGATTTTTGATTACGTACGCATGATGGGCGTTACGTTGGTTTTGACTGTAGTCTGAGCATGGTTTTTCCCGCGGGCTTGCGAGTGGCTGTTTTGTTTGCCGAGTTGCACGATTCCCCAGCAAATCGGAGTCCATATGAGGGACTCGGTGAGGCCTCTTAGGGAATGCTTGCACTTTTTCGCGCCCGGGTAATGTAGCTCAAAATAAGTTGCTGGTTCAGGAAGCAAAAAAGGGTAAAAAGTGCTTGAGGCAAAAATGGTCTAGGACGTCTCAGAAACATTTTTCACAAAAGGGAAAAATGGTCGTTTTTGTGCTAGACACGCCCCTTGACACGGGCGTGACCCAGGCCGTGACCTGGGCGTGACCTTGACTCGACGAGTTTTTCTTGCGTCGAGTTGAGCTCGACGAATGGGGTACACGCCCCGTGACACGGGCGTGTCACGGGCCGTGTCCCGCTTCGTCGAGTGTCGAGTGTCGATCGTCGAGTATCGAGCGTCGAGTATCGAGTGTCGAGTCGTCGAGAGAGGGGACACGGCCTGTGACACGGGCGTGTCACAGGGCGTGTCAGGCTGGGTCGAGTGTCGACACTTTTTGTCGACGAGGTGTCGAGACACGGGTTACACGCCCTAGGTCACGGGCGTGACCGACCCGTCACGGGCGTGTACCCGGCCGTGTACCGTGTGGATAAACGTGGAATTGCCGCCTTTCGGCGCCGCTTATGGTACACGCCTTGTGTCACGGGCGTGACACAGGGCGTGACCGGCCCGAAAATCGACTTTTTCCAGTTTTGTGCCGTTCATTTCCTTGATCCTGCATCGAACGGTTCAGCTCTGTTCTGGATGACATAAGTCCGAAACAGAGATTTGGGTTGCTCATTTTCATCTTCTCTTCATCTTCATCTTCTTCTTCTTCATTCCCAAAGAGAAAGCAAGGGAGCAAGGGAGCAAGCAAGGCAAGGAAAGAGGAGAGCAGCCGTCGCGGCATCGTTTCTGTTCAGGCAAGCGGTGTTCTCCACCCTTGCCAATCTTCGTTCTTGATTCAATTTTCCCTTTTCCTATCTTTAGATCTTGTGTTGAATTCTTCCTTAAATTGCTCTTTCAATTCCCCTATGCTTAGTTTGTTCTTCTTGATTCAAAGTATGATGCATCCTCTTGTTTGTTCTATGCTAAATTCCCTAGGCTAAATTCAAATTAGCTAATTCCCTATGCTAAAATTCCTTATGCTAAATTCAAAGTAGCTAATTCCTTATGCTAATTATGCTAAACGACTTTGCTCTCCCATGTTTATGTTTGTGATTCATGTAATTATCAATTTGCCCTATACTAGCTTAATTCATGTAGCTAATTTGTCATATTCATGTAACCTATCAAGAGAGGTGATTTTTCCTTTCAAAAACATATGATTGTGTTCCAAATATGTGGTTTATGTACTCATGTTAATCGGCCGTCATGTGTGAGGACGATGAAAGGAACGTGTTACCTTGGGTTATGGGGCGTTTTGCGAGGCGAATTTGTGAACCATGGCAGGAGCATTTGTGTGAGAATTTTGCAAGGGGTGGTGTGGTTTCAGCCTGTGGCCACCGGGTTTTGTATTTTTTTTGTGGTTAGAGAGACCACTTTGGCCCCGATTTGGGCTGGTTTTGTTTGGTGTGTTCCACTTTAGGGCCGCCACCGGTAAGACCCTTGCGAAATTGAACTTAACCGCTGCTTATGCTTCACTAGTATCGTAATTTCTTGGCTTATGAATGATGGAATGGGCATGTGTTTTGCCTTTTGCTCCTGCGGTTTGAGTAGGACATGATGAACTTGTACGCACTTGGTGCGTTGGGCATGGATTGTGGTGCGTTTTCCACTTGTTTTGTTCACTCATGTTACTTGATGAAACATCTCTGTGGGGTCGGTAAGCCCCTTTCGTTATCATATATGACATTTATGCTCTCTTTTTGTATAGTTTGGTTGATTGCTGAGGTATTCTTTCTTGAATGCCTCAGGTGCAGGTTGTAGCCGGTTGAGCGGCTAGGTTGGTTGGTGGCGTTTCCTGGGAACTAGCCGAGCATTCATAGCGAGGTAGTTCTTCTTTTTGTTGTACAGACATACATGTGCCCCAATGGGTTCGTGTCAGCTTGTTGGCGCCCATTGGTGGTTTTCTTTTGATAAATGAACTAGACTGCTAATGTACCTCACTTGGATGGAATGATATGTACTTGCTTTTGGGATGGTTTTCTAGTAGGTTGCATTAGCTATTTTGACTAATGATATGTACTATTGTATATCATGCATACATGTTTTGTTTAACTAACACATACTTTCCAAATAACGTAAACAAAGAGGAGTTCTTATAATAGTATGACTATAGACTGCATATAGGAGCTCATCATAAATAAACAAAGTCTTTCCGCTGCGTACAAAGACAATTTTACTATCTAAGGCCGAGGGATACAGCCATTTAATCCAAAAGTTTTCCTGCATGTAACTGTTGAATTTCAACTTGTAAAGTCAGCGTCAAGAGTTGCCTGAGCGTGTGCAGTTATCCCCTGCACGACGTGGCATCATAACCCATAGTTCCTCTGGCTCTGATACGATATGCTCGTTGAGGAAATGCGGGTTGTGACAGTTGGTATCAGAGGGAGGTTTGCTTGACATTTGGTCGGGCAAACTTTCTCTTTGATTTTGTGTTTCTAAGCATCATCGCATACACACACCGAGGTGACATCAGTATGTCTGGGCTGAAGCACGTACACTACACTCATGACATGAACAGAAGTATACGGGGCATATTATGTAGTATGGGATGCATAATATGTGGTTGTATATGGATCCACCATAGGGGCAACATGTGAGGGTTATGTAGTATGGGATGCATAACCTCACCACATGGATGCGACTAGCACGTTTTCTTTTATTCGTTGCATGCAATGCTATGTAGTATGGGATGCATAGCATTGTGATGCGTACGACCGCTCATGGCATGCATTAAGGCCTTTTTTTTAGATTGCATAGCACAGCACGCATAACATAACATTGCATGAGCACAACGTGCCAAGCTAAGACGTACATGATGACACCTGTACACACATAGTTTTGGGTCAAAGAAAGTCATGCATTCATGGTTTAGGCACAAGTTAGTGGGATGACAGTGAGTCATCTTTAGGTTAGGCATACCATCATTCTCAAACTCCCAAAGCAAGTTAGCAGTTGATGTTCATATTTCTTTATGTATGGTCTGTACATAGCCGTTGTGTGTTTGTTGGGTTTGAGCTTGATAAGAGTGAACGTGTTATAGGATGTCGAAGCGTCCAGTGACAAGGCAAACTCCCCAATCCGAGGGTGAGTCTTCGGGCGCGCAGAATAATGCGCAGATGGATAGTCTTCACCAAAGTAATGAGGCTTTGACGAGGCAGGTGCAGGAGGTCCAGTCCCAGCTCCAAGCTATGTCATCCGCGATGTCTGGGCTGGTACCAAGAGGACAAGAGTCGGTTAGAGGCCCCACTAGTTCGACTCCTTCAGTGGCAGTGACACCCCCAGTTGTAGTTCCTCCTGCGATGACTTTAATCTCGCAGTTTCAGCGACTTGGACCACCGACGTATGATGGAAAAGCAGACTTCGTGATCTTGGATGATTGGGTGATTATGTTGGAAGAAATGTTTGTGTATGCTTGGGTGACTGAGGACCAGAAGGTGATGCTTGCTGCCTATCAACTGAAAGGGTTGGCGAAAGGTTGGTGGTTACGAGAAAAGGAAGGACTAGGGGCGGGCTGTTCGTGGGAAGTGTTTAAAGAAATGGTACGGCGCAAGTTTCTACCGGCAGTGGAAAGGGACCGCCTGATGAATGACTTCTTGTACTTGAAGTAGAGAAAACTCACAGTTAGTGAGTATGAAACTGAGTTTAACAAGTTAAGTCGGTTCGCTCCGAGCTTGGTGACTACGGAAGCTGATCGAGTCAAGAGATTTTTGGGCGAACTCCGCAGCGACGTGCAGCAGTTCGCAAGTGCTTATGGAGCGACAAGTTACACTACAGTGGTTGAGGTGGCGTTGAAGGTAGAAGCTATCGAAAATGCCAAACAAAGAGGGCAGCAGATGAGGCAGGGCAAGAGACAGCTGGTGGGAGAGAAAATGTCCCACGAGTCAGACGTAAAGAAGAAGAAGGAACTATGTAGCTTCTATGGCCGAGCTGGTCACCCGTTTGAAAAATGTTTCAAGCGGTTGGGAATGCAAAAGAAGGAGCAGGTGCACGCCATTCAAGGTGCGCCAACCAGAGACTTGGAGTGTACATTTTGTGGGAGAAGAGGTCATGATGTGAGCCGCTACTGGGCCAAAGACAAGGTATGCTTCCAGTGTGGCAGACCAGGACATCTTCGCGCAAGGTGCCCACAGGTGCAAGCTGTGTTGCAACCCGCACCACTCCAGGCTTTGCCTCCGCCTCCGCGCTTGGACAAAGGCAAAGGGAAGTTGAATGTGGTCTCTACAGAGGAAGCACATTCATCACCGCAGGTTATCTCAGGTTCGATTCAGTCCTCTGGTTCTCGTTTTGTGTATGCCTCTTATGTGTAGTTCTTAGCATAGCATATATACCTTATAGGACACTTTAAGGTAAAGAACCGTTGGGCGCGTGTTCTCTTTGATTCTGGCGCGACCCATTCATTTGTGGCTCGAACCTTTCTGGATCGATATCATTTGACACCAGAGCGAGTGGGGAATGCGTTTTTGGTGAAATTTCCTTCCGGCGCTTCTGTGGTGGCTGACTGGGGTCTTCGTGATTGTCCCATTTTGTTGGGGGATTTCATAGCAAGAGTTGATTGCAAGGTGATCGATTTGGACGATTTTGACGTCATTCTGGGCATGGACTGGTTAGCCCGTTATGATGCCGTCATCCAGTGCAGAGGAAAGCGCTTGGATTTTATTAAGGATGATGGTCAGCCAGGAAGTGTGTATGGTGATTCTTGTCAGGATTCTCCAGGGATTTCAGCGGTATGTGTTCAGACGTTGTTTGTTTCCGACTGTTGTGCTTGTTTTGTCTCCATTGTGGGGACGAGTGCTGTTTTGCCGCTTTTGGAGGAGATTCCTGTTGTGCGTGAATTTCCAGATGTTTTTCCTACTGACCTTCCTGGTATACCCCCTAATCGTGATGTCGAGTTTGTTATTGATTTTGAGCCGGGTACGCGACCGATTGCGAAAGCGCCGTACAGGATGGCCCCGCGTGAGCTAGCAGAGTTGCGTACACAGTTGGATGACTTATTGGCAAAAGGGTTTATCCGGCCGAGTTCATCACCTTGGGGTGCACCGGTGTTATTTGTGAAGAAGAAAGATGGATCGATGCGCCTTTGCATCGATTACCGGGAGTTGAACAAGGTGACAATTAAAAATAAGTACCCACTGCCAAGAATCGATGATTTGTTTGATCAACTGCGTGGCAGTTCTGTATTTTCGAAGATTGATCTCCGCTCGGGCTATCATCAGCTCAAGGTCCGGGAGTCGGATATTCCGCGGACTGCATTTCGCTCACGGCATGGTCATTTTGAATTTCTGGTGATGTCGTTTGGTTTGACCAACGCGCCATCAGCCTTCATGGATATGATGAACAGGGTGTTCAAGGACTACTTGGATAAATTTGTGGTGGTTTTTATTGATGATGTTCTTGTCTACTCCCGCAGTGCTGAGGAGCATGAACAGCATTTGCGATTAGTATTGGCCACTTTGCGAGATCAACGGTTATTCGCCAAGTTAAGCAAATGCGAGTTTTGGTTGCCACAAGTTGCTTTTCTGGGTCATGTCATTAACCACCATGGTATTTCAGTGGATCCCGAAAAGATTTCTGCGGTTATGGAATGGAGAAGACCGGAAACACCCAAGGAGATTCGAAGCTTCTTGGGCTTGGCCGGCTATTATCGCAGATTTGTCGAAGGTTTTGCGACGTTGGCCGCACCTTTGACTCGATTAACCCAGAATAATGTAGCATTTGAATGGAATGACAAGTGTGAGGCCTCATTCCTGGAACTCAAACATAGGTTATGTACCGCTCCTGTGTTGGTCTTGCCGACAGAAGGAAAAGATTATGAAGTGTTCGTGGATGCGTCGCACGTTGGACTTGGATGTGTGTTAATGCAAGACAAAAAGGTGATTGCGTATGGGTCTCGACGGTTGAAAATTCATGAAAAGAATTACCCAACGCATGATTTGGAGTTTGCAGCGGTGATATTTGCATTAAAATTGTGGAGACACTTGCTATATGGTGCACAGTGTAAAATCTTTACAGATCATAAAAGCTTGAAGTATGTCTTCACGCAGAAAGAACTTAATTTGCGCCAACGGCGATGGCTTGAGTATGTAGCTGATTATGATGTGGACATTCAGTATCATCCGGGAAAAGCGAATGTTGTAGCCGATGCTTTGAGTCGGAAGACGGGGAAATTATTTCATCTTTCCGTCGACCGTCTTGTAGAGGAATTTCTGTTGATGGATATTGCGGTGGGCAAATATGACCCGCAAAGTCAGTCGGCAATAGAAGAACCGTCATGGCTGGTGCTTGCAAGACAACATCAAAAAGATGATCCTGATCTTTTACATTTATTTCTTCGGACTGAAAAGGATGAATTACCAGATTTTGCGATTGACGGTGCAGGCACGTTGAAGTATCGTGGGCGATTTTGTATTCCCTTAGTTGGAGATATTCGCAAGATGGTGTGTCGGGAAGCACATGGCTCAAGTATGGCCTACCATCCAGGCTCAACAAAAATGTACCGTGATCTGAAACAAAGTGTCTGGTGGTATGGAATGAAAAGAGATATAGCGCAATTTGTATCGGAATGTCATACGTGCAAGCGGGTGAAAGCTGATCATGGGAGGCCTGGTGGGAAGTTGACACCATTGGAGATTCCAACCTGGAAGTGGGAAAGCATCTCAATGGATTTTATTACAGGTTTACCAAGATCTCCCCGAGGACATGACTCCGTGTGGGTGATCGTGGATAGGTTGACCAAGTGTGCTCATTTCATACCCTTTAAGGTCAACTACCCGATGAAGACCATAGCGGAGCTCTATTTGAACGAGATCATCCGACTGCATGGTGTGCCTATGAATATCATTTCAGACCGAGATTCCCGCTTTACCTCTCGTTTTTGGCGAAGTCTACAAGAGGGTTTGGGAACGGATTTGCGATACTCCACGGCTTATCATCCTCAGACGAATGGCCAAACCGAAAGAGTAAATCAAATTGTGGAAGATATGATTCGATGCTATATTCTTGAGTATGGCGGAGCATGGGATGAACGTTTGTGGCTTATGGAGTTCGCGTATAATAATAGCTATCAAGAAAGCTTGCAAATGGCTCCGTTCGAAGCATTATATGGGCGACGATGTCGGACCCCACTCTTTTGGACTGAGGTTGGCGAGCGGCCTTTGTTGGGTCCAGAGGCGCTCGAGGATATGGAAGTTGCAGTACGACTTATTCGGGAGAAGCTCCGAATCGCCCAAGAGCGATATGAAAAGTATGCCAACCGACGAAGGTCAGAATTAGAATTTGCGGTGGGGGATTCTGTTTTCTTGAAAGTCTCCCCAATGGTTGGGATTAAAAGGTTTGGGAAAGAGCGCAAATTAGACCCAAGATTTGTGGGTCCCTTCACGATTCTTGCGCGAGTTGGAGCATCTGCCTACAAACTGGAATTACCCGTGAACTTTCCTGGTGTTCACAATGTGTTTCATGTTAGCCAACTTCGCAAGTGTGTGCGGAATGACAAGCAAGTGTTGGACGTTGTGCCGCAATTAGCGCCCAACCTTTCTTATGAGGAGATGCCCATCCGGATATTGGACTCCCAAGATCGCGTGTTGTGGAAAAAGAAGATTCCTATGGTAAAGGTGTTATGGAAAAATCAGGATGTGGAAAGCGCGACGTGGGAACTCGAATCAACAATGAGGGCGGCTCATCCTCATTTGTTCCCGTAGATAAGCTGGTATGTGACTTGGTGTTTGATTGCATTCATGTTTTTAATTTGTTTTGTGAAAGTTTCGAGGCGAAACTTTTTGTTAGGGGGAGTGATTGTAACGCCCCGGATTTTTGATTACGTACGCATGATGGGCGTTATGTTGGTTTTGACTGTAGTCTGAGCATGGTTTTTCCCGCGGGCTTGCGAGTGGCTGTTTTGTTTGCCGAGTTGCACGATTCCCCAGCAAACCGGAGTCCATATGAGGGACTCGGTGAGGCCTCTTAGGGAATGCTTGCACTTTTTCGCGCCCGGGTAATGTAGCTCAAAATAAGTTGCTGGTTTAGGAAGCAAAAAAGGGTAAAAAGTGCTTGAGGCAAAAATGGTCTAGGACGTCTCAGAAACATTTTTCACAAAAGGGAAAAATGGTCGTTTTTGTGCTAGACACGCCCCTTGACACGGGCGTGACCTAGGCCGTGACCTGGGCGTGACCTTGACTCGACGAGTTTTTCTTGCGTCGAGTTGAGCTCGACGAATGGGGTACACGCCCCGTGACACGGGCGTGTCACGGACCGTGTCCCGCTTCGTCGAGTGTCGAGTGTCGATCGTCGAGTATCGAGCGTCGAGTATCGAGTGTCGAGTCGTCGAGAGAGGGGACACGGCCTGTGACACGGGCGTGTCACAGGGCGTGTCAGGCTGGGTCGAGTGTCGACACTTTTTGTCGACGAGGTGTAGAGACACGGGTTACACGCCCTAGGTCACGGGCGTGACCGACCCGTCACGGGCGTGTACCCGGCCGTGTACCGTGTGGATAAATGTGGAATTGCCGCCTTTCGGCGCCGCTTATGGTACACACCCTGTGTCACGGGCGTGACACAGGGCGTGACCGGCCCGAAAATCGACTTTTTCCAGTTTTTTGTGCCGTTCATTTCCTTGATCCTGCATCGAACGGTTCAGCTCTGTTCTGGATGACATAAGTCCGAAACAGATATTTGGGTTGCTCATTTTCATCTTCTCTTCATCTTCATCTTCTTCTTCTTCATTCCCAAAGAGAAAGCAAGGGAGCAAGCAAGGCAAGGAAAGAGGAGAGCAGCCGTCGCGGCATCATTTCGGTTCAGGCAAGCGGTGTTCTCCACCCTTGCCAATCTTCGTTCTTGATTCAATTTTCCCTTTTCCTAGCTTTAGATCTTGTGTTGAATTCTTCCTTAAATTGCTCTTTCAATTCCCCTATGCTTAGTTTGTTCTTCTTGATTCAAAGTATGATGCATCCTCTTGTTTGTTCTATGTTAAATTCCCTAGGCTAAATTCAAATTAGCTAATTCCCTATGCTAAAATTCCTTATGCTAAATTCAAAGTAGCTAATTCCTTATGCTAATTATGCTAAACGACTTTGCTCTCCCATGTTTAGGTTTGTGATTCATGTAATTATCAATTTGCCCTATGCTAGCTTAATTCATGTAGCTAATTTGTCATATTCATGTAACCTATCAAGAGAGGTGATTTTTCCTTTCAAAAACATATGATTGTGTTCCAAATATGTGGTTTATGTACTCATGTTAATCGGCCGTCTTGTGTGAGGACGATGAAAGGAACGTGTTACCTTGGGTTATGGGGCGTTTTGCGAGGCGAATTTGTGAACCATGGCAGGAGCATTTGTGTGAGAATTTTGCAAGGGGTGGTGTGGTTTCAGCCTGTGGCCACCGGGTTTTGTATTTTTTTTGTGGTTAGAGAGACCACTTTGGCCCCGATTTGGGCTGGTTTTGTTTGGTGTGTTCCACTTTAGGGCCGCCACTGGTAAGACCCTTGCGAAATTGAACTTAACCGCTGCTTATGCTTCACTAGTATCGTAATTTCTTGGCTTATGAATGATGGAATGGGCATGTGTTTTGCCTTTTGCTCCTGCGGTTTGAGCAGGACATGATGAACTTGTACTCACTTGGTGCGTTGGGCATGGATTGTGGTGCGTTTTCCACTTGTTTTGTTCACTCATGTTACTTGATGAAACATCTCTGTGGGGTCGGTAAGCCCCTTTCGTTATCATATATGACATTTATGCTCTCTTTTTGTATAGCTTGGTTGATTGCTGAGGTATTCTTTCTTGAATGCCTCAGGTGCAGGTTGTAGCCGGTTGAGCGGCTAGGTTGGTTGGTGGCGTTTCCTGGGAACTAGCCGAGCATTCATAGCGAGGTAGTTCTTCTTTTTGTTGTACAGACATACATGTGCCCCAATGGGTTCGTGTCAGCTTGTTGGCGCCCATTGGTGGTTTTCTTTTGATAAATGAACTAGACTGCTAATGTACCTCACTTGGATGGAATGATATGTACTTGCTTTTGGGATGGTTTTCTAGTAGGTTGCATTAGCTATTTTGACTAATGATATGTACTATTGTATATCATGCATACATGTTTTGTTTAACTAACACATACTTTCCAAATAACGTAAACAAAGAGGAGTTCTTATAATAGTATGACTATAGACTGCATATAGGAGCTCATCATAAATAAACAAAGTCTTTCCGCCGCGTACAAAGACAATTTTACTATCTAAGGCCGAGGGATACAGCCATTTAATCCAAAAGTTTTCCTGCATGTAACTTTTGAATTTCAACTTGTAAAGTCAGCGTCAAGAGTTGCCTGAGCGTGTGCAGTTATCCCCTGCACGACGTGGCATCATAACCCGTAGTTCCTCTGGCTCTGATACGATATGCTCGTTGAGGAAATGCGGGTTGTGACAACGGTGGTGGGCAAGAGTTTTGCCAGAACACCAAGAATGTGCCCTGAGTGCACGAACCGTTGGGGTGGGTGGCGAACAGTTGTGATGGCTTGTGTGGGTGAAAGCACATTTTGATGAGATAGATTGCCATATTGTGATATGATATGACTGCAGGGAAGATTACCGCTGCCCCGAGAAAAGGGGTAGGGTCGTTATAATTTGGTCAGCTGAATGCTGACCATTGCTTTTGTTTACCACCGTTGGGTGGATTGTCCCTGTACAGGTGCTGGTGAGCCAAGCGGGATGCGGAAAGGTTGATGTTGATGCTGCAGTTGCTGTTACTGCTGCTAGCCCTCGAAGGCTAAATGTGTTACTTTTGACATGTGGCCGACCTGCGCGCCAATTTGTTTAGGCCACTGTTTGATAGCCATGTAAGGCCATAAGCCCAACTATTTGTACTTATTGTAAGATATTCCTAGATCGTAAAAAATGTGGAGTTTTATCTTTGGGCATTCATGAGGAGTTCAAGTTGTAGTCTAGGATTCCGCTAGAATGCTTTGTGATAGGTGCGATGCGCTACTATGGTATCATCATGTACCTTCACCGCCTGTTTTGTGATATATCCTGTGGGGCCCTGGCCGGACCTTCTAGAATATACCATATGAACGGATGGGGTTGTTACAAGATAACCGTTTAACAACATCACCCATGGAAAATAAGCAATAAAGGCAGTGTAGTCGCTATCGCCCAGTGATAGCAGTTATCATCGGGAGATAACAGTTTTCCTCTCCCTCAATGTAATTGTTCACTTATCTGCCCGTGGTTTGCCCTGGAGGTGGTCTAGGTGATTAGTCCTACGGTTAGGTAACTAAAAGAGGTTCAACTTACCTCAATCTTCTTCCATCACCCCCGAGGCTATTTCCCTACGATAAGACATATCATCAGTGATAGCACAACTAGAAGACTTTTGACCTACAGTCATGGTCCCTACAACATAGATAGTGACATGTACGGCCTGGGCAACCTGTACGGTCTAGCAAACTATGCAGCGGCTTGTGCTACCAAAGCTGCACCTTGTTCAATCTTTGTGGCTAAGCTTGGATGTTTGGGACTTAGCGTATCTAGAGAAGACCGTAGGCAGCAGCGGTTGACCACAGCAAGCTAAACGTCTATTGCCCAATGATAAGACTTATCATTGGCAATAATGCGGCCAGCCTTGGTGGATCAATTCAGTAGTGTGAGGACTGTGTGACCTGGGCAGTGATCTGAGTGGCCAGTGTAACCTGTTGGGCCATTATTCTACCTACCAGCACTTCTATTCTTGTTTACTTCCTCTTTCATTTACTCAGACTTAACATATGATATAATACAGGTTTTTATTTAAAGGAAAGCCCACTGCGATTGGCAAAGTCTTGTCTTGCTACATGTTAGTAGCCCTTTCTTCTCTCCTCTGTCTCACTACCTCACTCATGACTCAAAATAACTATCTACCTAGCCGTTACCTCCCTTATCCCTTAAGTTGTGAATCGTGTACTTGATATATTTTTTGCATTAATAAAACAAACACGCGACCTTCAGATCTTTAGTAGTCGATAAATAATAGTTGCGATAAAGATGTTGGATCTTGTTTGACGTACTAAGGCATCCTACTTCGTGAGCTCCATAAAACCAACATGGCTACAAACCACAATCAAGTTTTGGAAGAGCAAATACTTCACTCAAAACAAGAGTAGGATCCTTCTCCTTTCACCGATCAAATCCATTTGGAAACTATTTCTAATGATTTTAGAGAACCACATCTGCCAGTTTACTATGGGATTAGTGATCAATTTTCTCATTTACAAATTTTTGAGTCGATAATTTCTTTAAGAGGCGTATCACATGTTATCATGTGCAAGCTTTTGGTTATGACTTTTGACGTTCATGTTATGGATTGGTTCTACAGTTTTCCACCCAAATCAATCAGGTGTTTTTATGATCTTCAAAGGCAATTTCTCTTAAGGTTTATTACATTAAGGAAGTGAAAGAGAGGCCCAACGGATCTCTTCCAAATCAAGCAAGGAGAAAGGGAGACACTTGCTTATTTCATCGACTGGTTCCAAACAAAAACACTTGATGTTGTCAATGTTGATCAAGACATGTACAAATTTGCCTTAATGAATGGACTCCAAGAAGGCCCTCTAAAATTTGAAGTCACCAAAAGTGAGCCCAAGACTTATGGTGATCACATTGAGATAGCTAATTCGTTTATTACAGCTAAAGAAATCAACCCCAAATATATCTCTTCTTTAAATCGAGTGATCAGACAACATCAGAGGAACTTTTATCATCGACATCCTCCTTCGTCATCACAAAACTCTCCGCAAGCTAGAAAATTTAGATCTTATTCTCCTCCTCAAAGCATGCCAGCACAACCTTCGCAGCAAAATGAGCCTCTCTAATATAGAGAATCATGTCCTATCTTGTCCTTTGTCCCAAAACACTTAAATACGAATGGTTTTCAGACATGTATGTCAAGATCAATATTCCCATAGAGGAGCTTCTTTCAGTTATTCAAAATATGTCAGAGTTTGAAAAACCTTGTCTACTGAGACCAAATAGAAAGAGATGTCATGAAGAGCTTCTCTGCAAATATCACATGAATATCAATCATGATACAAAGTACTGTATGCCTTTTTGAAAGCCGGTAGATCATTTCGTAAAGGCAAGAAAATTATAAGATTATGTTTCTCAATTGCATGTCAATTATCTTCCCTCTGACAAATTTAATGATACAGGCAAAGATTATGTTCATCAATAACAGTGGTGCATAAAGTAGAAAGGGAAACTTGTTTATCTTTCATTCATTTCAAATATCTTCCATTTGCTAGGAGTTTTTTGCCCCCTTTTCCTCTTTTAGTATTACTTGTAACAGACATATAAGCAATCAAGTACTACAAGCATCCACCTAGATGAATACCCACCCATGATAGTTGGATTTATTCAGCTTTATATGCATATCCTTTATTGTATCCTCCACTACAAACAATCATTCAAATGTTCTTTAAGTTCCTTTCTTACCTTTACTTACTTTAAATTTGGTATTAATATGCGTGGACATAGAGAATTTATATGATGTTATCACAACTAGAAAAGTGAGTACTGACTACACTTTTTTTGGACATTGACTAAAAATTGTCGCTAATACATTGATATTAGCCACGATTGAAAAAACTGTGGTTAATAGTTATTTTATAGCCAGGGTTATAAATAGTTTGGCTAATACATATGTATTAGCCATGAAAAATAAAATTCATGGCCAAAAAGAGATTATTGACCTAAATTTTTGTCACACTTTTTCATTTCCCCCTCGATCCGACGCTTACTCTCTCGCTCCTCTTTGACTTCTTTCTCCCTCCTGCCTCAACATCATTTCCTCCCACCCATCCTGTCAACCATTTCCTCCCTGCCATGTAGAAACCCTTTTGACTTCTGGTACCAGATAACCAACACACGATCTCAAAATCCTGCCTTATTGGCCCTCTTCGCCGAGTTTGTCCCTATCTGCAGCAGTCAGCTAACTGAAGATTCTCCTAGCTGCAAGTTTGTCGGCCATTCTCCTTCCCTTGTGATGGCACTGACCCGCAAATGTTTGAATGCATTCGTCGCCGCAGTCACGATAGTGAAGATCTCCACCGCTACCGGCCACCTACGTTCGTTGCTGCTTTGCAGCCCCGACCGTAGTCCTGAAGATTCCCATCACCACGATCGTGTTCATGAAGAGTTCCACCGCTCTGATCATGTTCGTGAAGACCTCCTGCACGGCCACATGCAACTGCATAAGCTCGAGGATGGCTATATCTAATGGAGAATTGAAATTTAGGTTTACTGTTAATGTTTAATGATTTCTGTTTAATGATTTCATGTTTATTTTGTTTTTGTTTTTGTTAATGTTTACTTTTAATGTAAAAACAAAACATTATATATTATGTTGGAGAATTATGACAAAAAATATACAAAGCCCTATTCCTCCTTGGCTTCAGATGCCTCCCTCTCCTTCCCTCACTCCCAATTGGATTTCTCCCTTCCGGCATGCGCCGCTCTCTCTCTCTCTCCCGTTCATCTCTCTCTCTCTCTATCTCTCGATCATCTCACTCTCACTCTCTCATGTAGTTATTCCTCCCTGTCGGCCTACTCTAACAGGACCACCTAGACCCCCTGCTGTTGCTCGACCACCAGCAGCCTGACCCCCATTCACTTTGCTAATCCGACCTCCAGTTGGACCCCACAGCCCACCTCTTGAAGATCCAAAGAAAAGGAGGGTGTGCAACTCACCTCGAACGATGTCAACAGTGGGTTGGGTAACAAATTCCTCTACCTCCTTTTGTGTTATTTTCTTATATACATATGTAACACCCCCTATCCGTCACATAGCATATAGCAGTAGGTCCGGCCGGGGCCCGACGCCATATGCCACAGACAGATCGGGTGTTTACTTATGGAAACCATCCAACCAATCTCAACATCCTACACAGAGCATTCTAGCGGAAGTAGTTTATAAAAGTTGCAATAAAGAACCCAGCATTAGAGCATGAATGTCCACTAATACAAATTAGGAATGTTATACAAAATACCAAAAATAAGCCTTAAGGCCTTACAAAATGTTTCACTTCAAATTACATGTTTTACAAACCACGGACACGCAGGCCGGTCACACATGAATAAAGCTGTAAACACTTCCAAATAGGCCTTCAAGGGCCGGCTTCGCATTCGGGCTTTAGCCCGCTATTGACCGCTTGGTCCAGCTGCACCTGCAAGCAACAAACCACCGCACGGTGGCAAAACAAGGCAACGGTCAGCAATGCTGACCAAATTATAACGATCCCGCCCCCAACTCGGGGCGGCGATGCTCCTTCCCTGCATTTCATTAGCATAAGCGAGCAATAAATAATCAGCCATTTCATCACAGACGTTGGCTCTCACGGCCATACGCCCCGTGCTCTCAGGGCACATTCTCGGTGAACCGGTCGATGCCACGTCAATTAAAGCCATAGACATTCCGGACTCACCACCGCCACTTGGACGACCAAATCTATGAGCAATTTGTCTTCCTGGCCTGGGTCACGACAATTTAAGCCATTGACCGCCGAAGACCCTAATCTATGCCAACGGTAAGTGCCACGTGCCTTTAGGTCTCTTTAACCGAACGACATAGAACGAGTACGGTTCCATCTAACCCGTGCTCACATCGCAACGACAATTTAAGTCATATGCGCGGGTCAAACTTCCACCGAGTCCCATTTCCATCACAAGTCACATAACTTGGTTATGTTCAAGTTGGCTCTCAAGCCACCAAGTTGGCAAGATCTCGTATCCGCCCAGTTTTCCGGGTGCACCTTTGGGTTAGTCCCCAAGGCTCCCTGCTGCAATCTACCACGTAGAAAACCCAAAAAACAACCAATAGCACGGAGTCTTCTCCGGCATTATGCAATGCAACATCACCGATCCAGACTAACATATCCGGGTAGGCTTCACACATCATGCCTATGTTCGTTCTCGCTTACGGACTCTAAACAACGGGGACTTCACATATCTACCCGAAGGAACGCCTCCAACTCTCCGCAAACTCACGAGAGTGGGCTTCCTATGCAAAGAAAGAGAGCTACTCATGCTCAAGATGAGGATCGTTACCCTAGCGTTCCTCTTTGGCGCCATTGAAAAGTAATCGGATGAAAAGCACCGCACTAGCTTTGCCTCCGTGGATCTGGAGTCGGCTTGCGATTCGGAGCTTCAAAGCTCCTCCAATGGCGGGATCTAGCTCCTTCTTCCTCCCTTGACTCTCCTCTCTCTCTAAGGTTTTAGAAAGATAACACTTAAGAAAAAGTGAGGGTTTTCTAAGTCCAATCCCGGGTATATCCCTTCAGGAACAACCCCCAGCCGTTGGATCTCAAAATAAGGAAACGAACGGCTTTGATTCGGGAGTGAAATGCCCAATCTGGACCGAACACGGCCTGGCACACGCCCGTGTCCAGGGCCGTGTGCCTCATTCGCCGTCAAAATCGAATCACCTGGAACCTCACACGGGTATCGAACACGCCCGTGTTCGAGCTGACACGCCCGTGTTCCATGTGACACGGCCGTGAGGCCGGCCGTGTACCCCTATCATTTTTCCCCAAAATCAACCCGAGCACTGCACGGGTTCTAGGACACGCCCGTGTCCTTACCCGTGTCACCTCAACACGCCTGGACCCCAGGCCGTGTACATGGTCTCGACACTCGACACTTCGTCGAGCGAAGATCGTCGACCTAATGACATGGCCTTGGACACGCCCGTGTCCTAGGCCGTGTGCCTTGTCTCGACACATTGTCGACACCAAAGTGTCGACTTCCCGGGACGAGTGTCGACACGGGTCGACACGCCCTGCGACACGCCCGTGTCGCAGGCCGTGTGCCATGTCTCGACACTTCGTCGAACGCAGAGTGTCGACTTCGCGGCTAAGTGTCGACACGGGTCGACACGCCCTGCGACACGCCCGTGTCGCAGGCCGTGTGCCCAGTCTCGACACAATGTCGAGACCAAAGTGTCGACTTCCCGTCTTAGTGTCGACACAGGCTTGACACGCCCTGGGACACGCCCGTGTCCCAGGCCGTGTGCCTGCAGCCAGAACCCAAACTGGCCCAAAACGTCCCCCTTTGCTCCTTTGAGTTTCGGGGCGTTACAACTCTCCCCCTCTTAAAAGAATTTCGTCCACGAAATTATATAAAGGAAAGACATGTACAAAACCAAAATTTGTACCTGAGCGGAACAACTCCGGATACTCGTCAAGCATAGTCTGCTCTCGCTCCCAAGAGAGCTCCTCACGACCGCAATTATCCCACCGGACCTTGACCATCCTGATCTCTTTATTGCGTAGCCGCTTGACCTCCGAGTCCTCAATCCGCACGGGCTTGACCTCTGTCGTGAGCCCACAATCCACTGGTACTTGATCAACCGCGATCACTTGCGTAGGCTCTTGCACCGCCTTCCGAAGCACCGAAATGTGGAATACATCATGTAAACCACTTAGCTCCACTGAAAGCTTCAACAGATATGCTGCTTCACCAACTCGCTCTAGAACCTCAAATGGTCCAAGGTACCCCGGGCTTAGCTTTTTCAATCGCCGCACCCGCGAGACACCCTTGAACGGCTTGATCTTTAAGTATACATAATCGCCCACAACAAACTCCACGTTCCTGTGCTTGGCATTATAGTACTTCGCTTGCCGGTCCTGAGCGATAAGCAACCTCTCTCGAATGGTTCGCACCAAAGAAGTAGCACCCTCCACTTCCGATCGCTTATACAACCTTGACTCACCCGTTTCTAACAAAGACAACGGCGTGCGACATTTTCTACCATAAAGGGCCTCGAAAGGCGCCATCTGAATACTCGCTTGGTAGCTATTGTTGTATGCGAACTCCACCAAATAAAGGTGGTCTTCCCATTGCTTTCTGAAATCCAAGACACACATGCGGAGCATGTCTTCCATAGTTCTATTGACCCTCTCGGTCTGCCCATCCGTTTGCGGATGGAAGGCTGTGCTGAATTTCAGCTTTGTTCCCAACATTTGCTGCACAAGCCTCCAATCATTGGACGTGAACCGCCCATCTCGGTCACTCACGATGCTGCGGGGCACACCATGAAGCCGCACTATGTTATCCACATAAAGCTTCGCCAACTTCTCCACCGGATCATCCTTCCTATGCGGAATAAAATGCGACACCTTCGTTAATCGATCAACAACCACCCAAATGGCGTCGTTTCCCTTTTTAGACCTTGGCAAACCGTGCACAAAGTCCATAGAGATGTCAAATTTCCACTCCGGAATAGGCAAGGACTTAAGAAATCCTCCCGGCTTTTGGCATTCCGCCTTTACCAAGGCGCAAGTTTGGCACTTCGCTACGTATAGAGCCACATCCTTCTTCAAACCCGGCCACCAAAACAGTTTCTTCACATCACGGTACATCTTCGTGCTCCCCGGGTGAATCGAGTACTTGGTATGGTGTGCCTCGTACAACAACTCCACCCGTAAATTGCCCACACTTGGGACGCACAAACGACCGTCTTTCCAAAGCAATCCGTCCTCCACGACGAATTGGGAATTTGACCCATCCAGAGCCTCTACCATGAACTGCTTCATATGAGCATTGTTGGGTACATTGGTTTAAATGTACCTGATTTGAAGAAGGCTCACCCAACTCAATGATATACATCAAAATGTATTTGATGTATTTTGAGTTACCTTGTGCAGGTTAAGTATTTGCAGGAAAGAAGTAAAAGTTTCTAAGTCCATGTGTCGACACCCAGAGGGAAAGTGTCGACACTTAAGAAGACTTGTGTCGACACCCAGACAAGCAGTGTCGACACTTGGAGTCATTGTGTCGACACCAGGGATGCTGAGTCGACACCAGACAGTAAGTGTCGACACAAGGAGCTGTGTCGACACTCAATGAAGAAAAGCCAGTAAGTATGTGTCGACACTTAACAGTTGTGTCGACACCCAGTGAAGCTGTGTCTACATCAGAAAGTGTCGACACTTGGAGCTGTGTTGACACTCAGCAAAAGCTAGCAGAAACCAAGTACAAGTGTCGACACCCAGAACAATGTGTCGACACTCAGCAGAAGAGTCAACACTGGAAGTAAGTGTCGACACCCAGAACAATGTGTCGACACTCAGCTGAAGACTCAGCACTTGAAGAAAGTGTCGACACAAGGAGCTGTGTCGACACTTAGCAAAGATCAGCAAGTTCAACAAATTATTCTAAGTACAAGTGTCGACACTAATGGAATGTGTCGACACTCAGCCAGAGTCTCGACAGAAGAAGAATGTGTCGACACAAGGAGATGTGTCGGCACTCAACAAGTATCAACACTGAAGACATATGTCGACACCAAGAAGCTGTGTCGACACTTAACAGATTCAACACATGAAGATGTGTCGACACAAAGGAGATGTGTCGACACTTAGAAGAATTCAGCAAAATACAGAAGATCAAGTACTTGTGTCGACACTAAATTTCAGTGTCGACACATGAAGAAGAAGTAGTGTCGAGATACAAAATCTACAACACAAGGAGTTGTGTCGACACCTTGTAGGTTAGTGTCGACACTTAGACAACATGTGTCGACACTTGGTCTATAAGTGTCGACACTTAAAGACAGAAAGTCTCGACACTTACAGACAGTTACAGTTATTTCAAGAACTGACTGGATGACTTGACAGCTGCCATTCCAGCCGGTCTACAGCACCTATCAGAGTTGTCAGAATTCAGTTATGAACCGGACTAGCCGGTTACCATGAAGAAGGCCTATAAATAGGCTTATGCAGTCTACAGAAAAGTGGTTGCTGATGATTGATGAAGTGGTTCAAGTGATCATTCACAAGAGGAACACACAAGAAGATCTAGCTTTCAAGTGAAGATCTAAGAAGTTGGAGAGAGAGAGCTCCATCCAAGAAATCAGTTGTTGGAACCAGACTGAGAAGAAGGGTTCAGATCTACTCTGAACCTTAAGTAGCAGAGATCAAGGATCAACTGCAGAAGGAGTCAATCTTATTGAGTTCTACTTTCAAGAAGCTTTGAAGAAAGCTAAGTCAGATTGAGTCCAGCTGAGTTCTTCCAAGAACTCATCAAGAATCTCACAACTTATCTCTCTTTCATCTGAGTTGTTGAGTTTATACTTTTTGTATTCATTATAACTTGTAGGATCCTTTGGATCTGAGTTTTGTAAGCCTGTAATTATAAAGGCTGAGTGTAGGGCTTTGGGAGCCTAAGTGTAGGAGATTGGAATTTCTGAGTGTAGGCCTTTTGTGGCTGAGTGTAGGCCTTGGTGGCTGAGTGTAGGCCTTTGTGGCTGAGTGTAGGCTTTGTGGAAAAGCTGAGTTGTAGGGCCTTGGGCCTGAGGTGTAGGAGCTTGTTTTGGGTTCTGAGATAGTGGAGAAGATTGGCCGAATCTAGTACACTACTAGATAGGCGAAGGGGGAAAGTGGATGTACCCAAAGCTTGGGGAACCACTATAAAACTCTGTGTCTACTGTGTTTGCTGAGTTGCTGTGATTGCTGAATGTGTGCTGTGTTAAATTAGATATAATTCTGTGATATTATCTGTTTGCTGCCTAAAAAGTTAAAAAGAATTTGGTCACCTATTCACCCCCCCTCTAGGTGTTTAGGTACTATATCTTTCAAGTGGTATCAGAGCGAGGTTCCTCAAAAAGGACTAACAGTCTGAGGAGATCCTGTTGGCAGATTCAGGTTAAGTCAAGTACAGATTCAAGAAAATCAAGAACCATGCGTTCCACTGAAAATCACAAGGAATTGGGATCCATGAAATTACCTATATGTAGGAAGGAAATCTTTGGCATATGGAAGGAAAGGGTGAGGCTGTTTATGGAGGCCTCAGACCCTAGAATTTATATCACAGTAAAGGAAGGGCCATATGTGCCCATGAAGGTGTCAGTCTTGGATGCAAATCAAAGAACACCAAAGGATTTCTCAGAAATGACAAAGGATGAGATTGTTCTAGCTACCATGGATAAGAGGGCTCAGAACATCATAGTGAGTGCCATAGATGATGCAACTTTTCAGAATATAATACACTGTAAGACAGCCAAAGAGATGTGAGATACTCTTATTGTCTATATGGAGGGTTCTGAAGAACTAAGGCAAGACAGAAAATCCTTGCTAAATCAAGAGTATGAAAGTTTTAGATAAGGAAAGGGTGATAGCATAACTGAGTGCTATAAGAAGTTCTATAGGATAGTGAATGAACTCATGTCTTATGGATGAGAGTTCAGTAATTATGAACTCAATGACAAGTTTCTAAGGTCCCTAACTAAAGATTGGGACACCAAGATCTGTGCCATTAGAGAAATGGATAAGTTGGGAGAAATTCCTCCACCTACACTGTTTGACAAATTGTTGTCATATGAAATGCAGTTGACAGTGAGGAAAGAGGAGGAGAAATCAACAAGAAATGAACATAAGGAAAGAACAGTAGCTTTCAAGATAGAAGCCCCCAGAAAGTACAGGAGTAAGTCACCAACTCCACCTCCAAAGGTTGCTGAATCAGAGTCAGATGAGTCTGTCAGCACAAAGTCTGAAAGCAGTGAAAGTGATGAAGACTTTGCTGCCTTCACTAGACATTTTCAGAAGTTCTTAAAGAAGAAACAGTGGAGGTCAAGGCCTTCTACTTCACAGGGAAAAGAAGACTTTTATCAGAATAAAAAGGCTTCAAAGAAGGACAGGAAGAGGACTAAATCTAGTAAGGCAACTGTTTCAAAAATAGTGTGCTATTGCTGCAATAGACAAGGCCATGTTGTTGCAGATTGTCCAGAAAAGAGAAAGGAGTCTGGTGACAGGAAGAAGACTCATTTCAAAGGCAAGAAAGAGAAGTCTTTTGTTGCCAAAAAGGAGAAGACTCTGTAGATATTTCTTCTTCAGAAACTGAGTCAGATGCTGAGGCATACATAGGGCTGTTTGCTGAAGAAGAAGAAGAAGAGTTCATGCAGATTATGGAGTCTATATATGAACAAAAAGACAGTCACTGCCAAGGAATAATGGCATTGACTGAAAGTGACAAAATCCTGGAGCAGCCAGGACCCAGTAAGGTACAAAGTTCAACTTCCAGTTCAGTTTCTTGTGCCAGTACAGAATCAGATTCATCTTCATCAAGTGATGAGAGTGTATCTGAGTCTGAAGAAGATATTCATCAGCTAATAAATGAATATAAAGTACTGTTGCTAGCTTACAAGAAGAGCAAGTCCCTAGCCAAAAGTCAGGCAAAGGAAATTGCAAATCTCAAAGCTGCAGTAACAGATTCTGAGAGGTTATTTGATCAGAAGCTGAATGAGATAGCCAGATTGAAGCACATAATAGTGATTCAGATGGGAACTATATCATTTAAAAATGATCAAATCAAGAGTCTGGAGATTAATCTTCAGAAGGAGAGAGAGCTTGTTGCTAGGTTTTCTAAACCTAAGTCAGTGTTACCCATAATTGATGAATTTGTTCATCACAAGGGTAAAGCTGGACTGGGATTTACTAGACCTGCAAGGACTGAGCAGTCCAAGTCTATGTCCAAGGGCAAAGCCCCCAACACTCAACAAGCCAGCTGTGGATAAAACAACTAAGACTGTACCTAAGCAAAGGTACAATAAGTTTGAGTGTTGGTGTTGTGGCAAGGTTGGCCACTTTACATGGACTGTTGGCACAATGCTAGTGCCAAAGTGAGTAACAAACTACCTGTTGGAAAGCCTGCAGGTAGCTTTGTCAGGTTGCAAACTAACAAATACCAAGGACACAAGAATACTTTGGGTTCTAAGGTTCATTAATCTATTTTGCAGGTGAGTCCAAGTTGCCATGCCCCAATATGGTACTTGGACAGTGGATGTTCCAGACATATGACTGGAACAAAGGGTTTACTAAAGGACTACATTCCAATCAAAGATGGTCCAAAAGTCACCTTTGGTGTTCTGAAAAGGGAATCATCAAAGGATTTGGTAATATTTCTAGTAACTTAGTTACCATTACTCAAGTGGCTTATGTTAAAGGGTTGAAACACAACCTAATAGTAGTATAAGTCAATAAGTGATGTAGGGTATGACATCTCATTTGTTAAGAATGGATGTCATATCAAGAGGTCAACTGATCAAGAGATCATTTTGACTGGCTATAGAAAGAGGAATGTCTACTGCCTAGACATTATGTGTGAGACCAATGGATCTCAAGTGTGTCTTGTAGCTGATGAGACAGTCTCTCATTGTGTCAAATGGCATAAGAGGCTAGCCCATCTAAACTACAAGACAATTGGTAAACTCTTTAGCAAAGATGTTGGGTACATTGGCTAAATGTACCTGATTTGAAGAAGCCTCACCCAACTCAATGATATACATCATAATGTATTTGATGTATGTTGAGTTTATTTGTGCAGGTTAAGTAATCACTGGACTGAAGCAAAAAGTTTCTAAGTCCATGTGTCGACACCCAGAGGGAAAGTGTCGACACTTAAGAAGGCTTGTGTCGACACCCAGACAAGCAGTGTCGACACTTGGAGTCATTGTGTCGACACCTGCGATGCAGAGTCGACACCAGACAGAAAGTGTCGACACTTGGAGCTGTGTCGACACTCAGTGAAGAAAAGTGAAGAGAAGCTGTGTCGACACAAGGAGCTGTGTCGACACCCAGTAAAGCTGTGTCTACACCAGAAAGTGTCGACACTTGGAGCTGTGTCGACACTCAGCAAAAGTCAGCAGAGACTAAGTTAAAGTGTCGACACCCAGAACAATGTGTCGACACAACAAGAAGAGTCAGCACTTGAAGAAAGTGTCGACACCAAAAACAAAGTGTCGACACTCAACAGAAGAGTCAACACATGAAGTAAGTGTCGACACCTAGAACAATGTGTCGACACTCAGCTGAAGACTCTACACTTGAAGAAAGTGTCGACACAAGGAGCTGTGTCGACACTTAGCAAAGAACAGAATTATCTCCAAAATATTCTAACTACAAGTGTCGACACTAAGGGAATGTGTCGACACTCAGCTGAAGTCTCAACAGAAGAATCAAGTGTCGACACAAGGAGCTGTGTCGACACTTAGCAAGTATCAACATAGAAGACTATGTGTCGACACCAAGAAGCAGTGTCGACACTTAACAGATTCAACACAAGAAGTTGTGTCGACACAAAGCTGATGTGTCGACACTTAGAAGAATACAGCCTAAAGATAGAAGATCAAGTACTTGTGTCGACACTCAATTTCAGTGTCGACACCTGAAGAAGAATCTGTGTCGAGACATACAAGGAGTTGTGTCGACACCTTGTAGACTTGTGTCGACACTTACACAACATGTGTCGACACTTGGACTATAATTGTCGACACTTAAAAAAGAAAGTCTCGACACTTTCAGACAGTTAGAGATTTTCAAGAAATGACTGGATGACTTGACAGCTGCCGTTCCAGCCGGTCTACAACACCTGTCAGAGATGTCAGAAGACAGTTATGAACTAGACCAGCCGGTTACCATGAAGAAGGCCTATAAATAGGCACATACAGTTTACAGAAACTGTTGATCACATTATTGAAGAACAAGTTATTAAAGTGGTACACATAGTATCAAATCAAGAAGATCTTGCAGTTCAAGTGTAGATCTAAGAAGTTGGAGAGAGAGGGCTCCATCCAAGAAATCAGCCGTTGGAACTAGGCTGAGAAGAAGGGTTCAGATCTATTCTGAATTCTAAGTGGCAGAGGTCAAGGAATAACTGCAGAAGGAGACAATCTTATTCAGTTCTACTCAAGAAGCTTTGAAGAAAGCTAAGTCAGATTGAATCCAGCTGAGTTCTTCCAAGAACTCATCAAGAAACTCTCAACTTCTCTCTCTCGTTTCAGAATTGTTGAGTTATTATTTCTATAATCATTTTTATCTTGTAGGATCCTTTGGATCTGAGTGAATTATAAGCCTATAATTATAAAGGCTGAGGGTAGGGCCTTTGGCCTGAGTGTAGGAGATTGTTATCTCTGAGTGTAGGCCTTGATTGGCTGAGTGTAGGCCTGGGTGGCTGAGTGTAGGACTTTATGGCTGAGTGTAGGCTTTGGGATAAAGCTGAGTTGTAGGGCCTTGGGCCTGAGGTGTAGGAACCAATTTGGGTTCTAAGACAGTGGAGAAGTTTGGCCGAATCTAGTACACTGCTAGATAGGCGAAGGGGGAAAGTGGATGTACCCATATCTTGGGGAACCACTATAAAACACTGTGTCTGCTGTGCTGTGCTGTGATTGTTGCTGTGTATGCTGTGTGTTTGCTGTGATAGAATAGTTAGAAATCTGTGATATTAACTGTCTGCTGCCATTAAAGTTTAAAAAGGATTAGGT
The DNA here is from genome assembly GCA_039583875.1 of Platanthera guangdongensis. NCBI lineage: Eukaryota > Viridiplantae > Streptophyta > Magnoliopsida > Asparagales > Orchidaceae > Platanthera > Platanthera guangdongensis. Next base: position 111,510,174 of record CM077164.1, read on the forward strand.
CACCTATTCACCCCCCCCCCCTCTAGGTGTTTAGGTACCATATCTTTCAAGTGGTATCAAAGCGAGGTTCCTCAAAAGGACTAACAGTCTGAGGAGATCCTAATTGGCAGATTCAGTGTAAGGAAACATACAGATTCAAGAAAATACAGATTCAAGAAAATCAAGAAACATGGGTTCCTCTGAGAATCACAAGGAATTGGGTTCCATGAAATTGCCCATATGCAGGAAAGAGATCTTTGGGATCTGGAAGGAAAGGGTAAGGATGTTTATGGAGGCCTCAGACCCTAGAATCTACATCACAGTAAAGGAAAGGGCCTTATGTGCCCATGAAGATATCTATTCTAGATGCAAATCAGAGAACTCCAAAGGATTTCTCTGAAAGGACTAAGGATGAGATGTCCTAGCCACCATGGACAAGAGGGCACAAAACATAATAGTGAGTGCCATTGATGATGCAACTTTTCAGAATCTTATACACTGCAAGACAGCCAAAGAGATGTGGGACACTCTTCATAGTGTATATGGAAGGATCTGAAGAAGTTAGACAAGATAGAAAATCCTTGCTAAATCAGGAGTATGAGAGTTTTAGACAAGGAAAAGGTGATAGCATAACTGAGTGCTATAAGAAGTTCTACAGAATAGTGAATGAACTCATGTCTTATGGAAGAGAGTTCAGTAACTATGAACTAAATGACAAGTTCTTAAGGTCCCTAACCAAAGATTGGGACACCAAGATCTGTGCCAAAAGAGAAATGGCTAAGTTGGGGGAAATTCCTCCTCCTACACTGTTTGGCAAGTTATTGTCTTATGAGATGCAGTTGACAGTGAGGAAAGAGGAGGAGAAATCAACAAGAACTGAGCACGAGGAGAGAACAGTTGCTTTCAAGACAGATGTCCCCAGAAAGTGCAGGAATAAGTCATCAACTCCACCTCCACAGGTAGTTGAATCAGAATCAGATGAGTCAGTCAGCACAAAGACTGAGAGCAGTGAAAGTGATGAAGACTTTGCTGCCTTCACTAGACACTTTCAGAAATTCTTGAAGAAGAAACAGTGGAGGTCAAGACCTTCTACTTCAAAGGGAAAGGAAGTCTTTTATCAGGAGAAAAAGCCTTCAAAGAAAGACAGGAAGAGAGGACAAAGTCAAGCAAGGCAACTGGTTCAAAGATAGTGTGCTATTGCTGCAATAGACAGGGCCATGTTATTGCAGACTGTCCTGAAAAGAGGAAAGAGTCTAGTGACAGGAAAAAGACTTATTTCAAAGGCAAGAAAGAAAAGTCTTTTGTAGCCAAGAAGGAGAAGACTTTATCAGATATCTCTTCTTCAGAAACTGAGTCCGAGGCTGAAGCCTACATAGGGCTGTTTGCTGAAGAAGAAGAAGAATTCATGCAGATCATGGAGTCTATTTATGAACAAGAAGACAGTCATTGCCAAGGGCTAATGGCTTTGACAAAGAGTGCCAAAATCCTGGAGCAACCAGGACCCAGTAAGGTACAAGGTTCAAGTTCAAGTTCAGTTTCTTGTTCTAGTTCAGATTCAAATTCTTCTTCATCAAGTGATGAGAATGTATCTGAGTCTGAGGATGATATTCATCAGCTTATAGATGAATATAAAGTGCTGTTGCAAGCTTACAAGAAAAGCAAGTCCCTTGCCAAAAGTCAGGCAAAGGAAATTGCTGATCTTAAAGCTGCTGCAACAGATTATGAGAAGCAATTTGATCAAAAGCTTAATGAAATAGCCAGGCTGAAACACATACAGTGATTCAGATGGGCACTATCACCTTTAAGAATGATCAAATCAAGAGTCTGGAGATAAATCTTCAGAAAGAGAGAGATCTTGTTGCTAGGTTTTCTAAACCTAAGTCAGTGCTACCTTTAATTGATGAATTTGTTCATCATAAAGGCAAGGCTGGACTGGGCTTTATTAGACCTGCAGGGACTGAGCAGTCCAAGTCTAAGTCCAAGGGCAAAGCCCCAACATTCAACAAGCCTGCTGTAGACAAGACAGCCAAGGCAGTACCTAAGCAAAGGTACAATAAGTTTGAATGTTGGTGCTGTGGCAAAGTTGGCCATTTTGCAGTGGACTGTTGGCACAATGCTAGTGCCAAAGTGAGTACCAAACTACCTGTTGGAAAGCCAGTGGGTAGCTTTGTCAGATTGCAGACTAACAAGTACCAAGGACCCAAGAATTCTTTGGGTTCTAAGGTTCATTAATCTGTTTTGCAGATGAGTCCAAGTGGCCATACCCCGACATGGTACTTGGACAGTGGATGTTCCAGACATATGACTGGAACTAGAGGACTACTAAAGGACTACATTCCAATAAAAGATGGTCCAAAAGTCACCTTTGGTGGTTCTGAAAAAGGAATCATCAAAGGGTTTGGTAACATTTCTAGCAACTTAGTTACCATTACTCAAGTGGCTTATGTTAAAGGGTTGAAACACAACCTAATAAGTATAAGTCAACTAAGTGATGTAGGGTATGACATCTCATTTGTTAAAAATGGTTGTCATATTCAAGAGGTCAAGTGATCAAGAGATCATTTTGACTGGTTATAGGAAGAGGAATGTCTACTGCCTAGACATTATGGTTGAGAACAATGGTTCTTCAGTTTGTCTTGTAGCTGATGAGACAGTCTCTCATTGTGTCAAATGGCACAAGAGGCTTGCCCATCTTAACTACAAGACTATTAGCAAACTCTTTAGCAAAGAGTTAGTGAGGAATGGTCCTCAAGTTAAGTGTGTTAAAGATGGTATTTGCTCAGCTTGTCAAAAGGGCAAGCAGACTTAAATCCACCTTTAGAAGCATAGAAAACAAAGATGCTGTGAGGTGTTTATACCTATTGCACTTGGATCTCTTTGGTCCAATGCCAGTTCACAGCTTAGGTAGGAAGGTCTATACCTTTGTAGTTGTAGATGACTACTCAAGGTTTTCTGCGTGTTCTTCTTAAGACAGAAATCTGAAACACCTAGTGTCTTCTATAGCTTTATCAAGCAAATTCAGAATGAACTAAATAGTAAAGTCGTCAAAATTAGAAGTGACCATGGTACTGAATTTCAGTCTGATAGCATGACAAAACTATGTGAAGACTTTGGGATATTTCAAGAATTCTCTTCACCTAGAACACCTCAGCAAAATGGCATTGCTGAGAGGAAGAATAGAACCTTGATAGAGGCTGGTAGGACCCTATTAAGTGATACATCACTGCCAGAGTATTTCTGGGCTGAAGCAGTTAATACTGCATGCCATGTTATAAATAGGGCTACCATCACTAAAAGGCTTAACAAGACCCCCTATGAAGTTGTGAAAGGCAGGAAACCAAACCTATCCTATTTCAGGATCTTTGGTTGCAAATGCTTCATACTTAACAATGAGAAGTCTTACTTAACTAAGTTTGCTGCCAAGTCCCAAGAGGGAATTTTTGTTGGGTACATCAATAATAGTAAGGCTTATAGAGTCTACAACTGACTACACAAGTTGTAGAAGAATCTGTGCATGTAGTTTTTGATGAGACTAAACTTATTAATAATGAGTTGTCTAGTAGTGTATGCAGCCCACAGGTTTAACAAAGAAGATGGACAAGCTTACTATAGAAGAAGTACCTGCTACAAGACAGCAAGTAGAAGACAGTAGCTGTTGTCCAGGGGGAGAACTACATGTGCCAATTGCTGAAGAAATACAAGGAGTACAACATGATGGAGATGCTGAAGAGGTTCAACCAGAAGTAAGGATGCCTCCAGCCAACAGGCATCTAAGAGATCATCCAGTAGAGCAGATTATTGAGATCCAAGACAAGGAGTACAAACCAGGAGCAGATACATAAATGCAGCAATCTACTCCAGCTTTCTGTCTCAAGTTGAACCTAAGAAATTTCAAGAAGCAATACTGGATCCACAATGTACTGAAGCAATGCAAGAATAGCTTAATCAGTTCAAAAGGTGCAAGGTTTGGGAACTTGTTCCTAAACCTAAAGACCATAATATAATAGGAACTAAGTGGATCTACAGGAATAAGATGGATGAACAAGGGTCATCATTAAGAATAAGGCTAGACTGGTTGCTAAAGGATATAGGCAAGAAGAAGGTATTGATTTTGATCAAACCTTTGCTCCAGTAGCCAGACTGGAAGCCATAAGGATGTTCTTAGCCTATGCAACCTATCAAGGATTCAAGGTTTACCAAATGGATGTTAAGTCAGCATTCCTAAATGGTATCTTAAGGAAGAAGTCTATGTGGAACAACCTTCAGGTTTTGTTGATCCAACTCTACCTCATCATGTCTATAGACTTAGGAAAGATTTATATGGGTTAAAGCAAGCCCCTAGGGCTTGGTATGAAACCCTATCTAGTTTCCTCATTGAGAACAAGTTCTCAAGGGGGAAAATAGATAAGACTCTATTCCTTAGGGAATCTAGAGGCAAAGTCATAGTAGTCCAAATATATGTAGATGACATTATATTTGGGTCTACTGAAAGCAGCCTTTGCAAAAAGTTTGCAAAACTGATGCAAGGTCAGTTTGAGATGAGTAGTATGGGAGAGCTGAAGTTTTTCTTGGGTCTCCAAGTTAAACAGACTGAGAGTAGTTTATCCATTTGTCAGTCAAAGTTCACCCTAGAACTCATAAGGAAGTATGGTATGGATTCATCCAGCACCATGAAGACTCCTATGGGGTCAAGTATGTCTCTTAGCAAGGATGATGCAGGGAAACCTGTAGATGAAACCTTGTATAGAGGGATAGTTGGCTCCCTATTATACTTGACTGCTAGTAGACCTGACATCATGTATGCTACATGTGTTTGTGCCTGGTATCAAGCCTGCCTCTAAAGAGTCTCATTTGACAGCAGTCAAAAGAATATTGAGATATCTAAAGGGCACTCCCTATCTAGGCCTCTGGTACCCTAGGAATGGAGATTTTGATCTAACAGGGTATTCAGATGCAGGCTTTACAGGATGCAAAGAGGATAGAAAGAGCACTACTGGAACCTGTCAATTTCTAGGTGGGAGATTAATTTCATGGAGTAGCAAAAAGCAAACCAGTGTGGCTATCTCCACTGCAGAGTCAGAGTATGTGGCTGCAGGAAGTTGCTGTGCTCAACTTCTGTGGATTCAACATCAGCTAGAGGACTATGGATTTCAGGTAAGTAGAACTCCACTTTTCTGTGATTCTACTAGTGCTATTTCAATAGCTAATAACCCTGTATCTCATAGTAGAACTAAAACATATTGAAATTAAATATCATTTTCTTAGGGAGCATGTAGAAAGAAAAGATATTTTACTTGAATATGTTAAAAACTGATAATCAAATAGCTGATATGTTTACTAAGCTCCTAGAAGAAGCTAAGTTCAATAGATTCAAAATTGAACTAGGAATGATAAACTTAGAGTAAGTTTACAGATTTGAAAATGACTAAGTAAAAAGGTGTCGACACATAGTCACGTCTATGTCGACACAGAATAATGGTGTCGACACTTCAGGAAAAGGTGTCGACACATCTAGGATGTTGGTGTCGACACTTCAGAATATTAGTGTCGACACATGTCCAGTAGGTGTCGACACCTCCAAAGTGGTGTCGACACTTATGTTTTACTCAGAATTTTCTAAGTAAAGTCTCGACAATGTGTCGAGTTATGTTGTGTCGACACATAACCAAGTGTCGACACATAAAATCTGTTGACTAAACTTGTGTCGACACATGTGTGTCGAGACATTATAAGTCAGTGTCGACACTTATTGCCAGTGTCGACACATTTTAAGTTAGCTGTCCCGCCTGTTCATCTTCAAAATCAGAAAGGTATAAATAGGGTTCTGTCTTTGTTTGTCGACACGCTTTCACAGTTTCGAGACTCAAACTTCTGTGTCGACACCTCTCTTTTCTAAAGACAAATTCTACAAACCCTAATGGCGCCAAAGCTTGAGGAGAACGTTAACGAAGGATATGAGCTAGTGCGCGGCGCGTTCGACGATGCAGATCAAGAAATCAAGTCGGTCGTAACCCTAGTCGCCGATTCTGGACTAGAATATCTAGTGTCTGAACCAACTAAGATATGGAAGAAGGAGGTGCTTGAATTCCTTAATGGAGCTCAGATAGATGAATCTGGATACAAAATCAAATCCAGAGTTCATGGTGCAAGGGTTAAGGTATCCCCCAAAAGTCTGAGGAAGATTCTACAGCTTCCAAAAACTCAAGAAGAAGAAGAAGTTACAGCTTCAAGGACCAGGGAAGCTCTAACCTGGTGTGGTCTTGATTCCAAGATGAAGATAGGTTCTGTTTTTAACAGGAAAGGGATGAATAGCCAAGGCAAATTCCTCTCTGAGATAGTGGAAAGGTCTTACTCAGTAAGCAGGAGGGCATGACAGAGTGTCTGCCTCCATGTTCAATATAATGACAAGAATTACCTTCACTATAAGAACTGATTGGTTAGTTATAGTGTTTGACAAGATTAAGGAAAGTCTGAAGAATCCCAATCTGGGCAGAATCTTAAGCCTCTACCTAGCTGGTACCATAACATAGATAATGAATACTGCTGCTGGAAGCAAGATAAATCACATGAGGAAGATGGATCAAAGGATCTTTTCAAGATGGGACAGGGTGTTATCCAAGGACATGCCAACCCCAGAGAAGACAGTTACTGAGAAAGACACTCCTCCCAAAAAGAAAAGGAAGACAGTTCCAGTGGCACAAGACTCCACTGGTAGTTTTGAAAGTGAAGAACAAGTTGTTTTCACTCCTGATGATCATGAGGAAGAGCCTGCAGAGAAGTCTCCTGCTCCTCCAGCTGATGCAGAGATCCAGGGGGAGCTCCCACAATCTAGCCCCATCCACAAGGATCAAAGCCAGGGGGAGCCTCTAGTTGTAGAAGAACCCTCTACACTGGACAGTGAGCAAGCCACCACCATCATACAAGAGGTACTCACTGACCTAAATACTTTAGAATATCTTATAGAAGATGCTGATTTGTCTGATGTTCCTCAGCAAACTCAGATGCCTAGTCAAGCTCCAGATGTTGTTATAGAAGACACATCTGCTGTTCCAGTAATTCCTGATCCTGTGGTTGAAGAACCAAGAACTTCTCCAGCTCCTTCACCACCAGAATATACAATGGAAGACTTGTTCCTAAATCTGGATCAAGCAGATTTTGATAAGGAAGCTGATACTGCTACAGAAGAGAATGCTGCACTTGAGGGGGAGCAAGTGCAAGTTCTAGAAGAGCCTATAAGGCAATAACCTGAGAAGCCTCAAAGCCCTAAGGAGAGAGTTGAGATAGCCAGTTCCTCAGAATCTGAAGATGAGGAGGCTACAAGGGCACAGAAAAATAAGCTTTATGTCTTCAAGAGAAGGAGTCAAAGTTACAAAAAGGCTTTACAATCAATTGCACCACAGCCTATAGTTCAGCAAGCTCCAACTGCTGATTATAGTGCTTTAATGGTTGCACTACAGATAAAGTTGGATGAGCAAAGGCAGGCCATAGAGAAGTATGTAGATGAAGGGCAGAAATCACTCCAATTTGATCTGGCCCAGGATATAAAATCCATCAGGTTTGAGATGAATCTCAACAAGAAGGAGATGACTGAATGTTTTCACAAAGGTGGAAATGCAGTAGTATACTTGGCCACACATCAAGAGAAGATCAAAGCACAAGTATATGATATATCATTGAAGCAAGGATATGTTCTTGAAAATCAACTAAGGATGAATGACAACTTGACTGCTTCTCATAATGCTATAGTCACTGAATTGAAGAACAAGGCTGCTGAACCTTCTACATCTTCTGCTACTATCAAAGCTGAATTTGACAAAGCCTTTCAAGAAGAAATTACTGCTGTAAAGACTGCTATCCAAGCCTCCAGAAAGCTATATCTGATCAACTTCAAAAGCTCAAACCATTCTTTAAAGATGGAAGTCAGATACTTGGATAGTCAAATCAGATTTCAAAAGGATGATGTCAGAGATCATATGGCTCGAGAAGTCATAAAGGGGGAGAGAGTTTTAGTCAAAGCTAGCTCTGATCATGCCAAATAGATATCTAATTCCATCAGAGCTACACTGGGCTATCCTCCACTCTGTGATGATGACAATGTTGCTGAATCTGGGATTCAAACTGCATATCTTGGAGGTGAGCAACCAAAGGTAGCTCAAGTGATCTATCCTCCACCTAGATTTTGAAATGGTGCAAGCTGACATTCATCATATGTATAGCCCAACTGAAGGGAAGTCTAATGTTATTCTGGATAAAGTGGTTCAGCCTATTACTGAAGCCATGCAAGAGGTATTATAGAAGGAGGAAGAGACAAGGTTGTCTAAGAAGAGGTTTAGGGAACAAGCAGAACAAAGGCCAGACTTTGAATAGTGGAGCCCTACCTCTAGGAATATAATATTGACTGCCTGGAAAGCTGCCAAGGATAACACTCATGACAGGAACAAGTGGTTTTCTGAAGCTGAATGGAGAAAACATGAGATCTGGCAGGAAGCAATAGTTCAGTATAGAAGGAAGGCAAAGATGGAAAGCTACCTCCTACTGCAGTGGAGCCTAGCAAGTACTTTCCTAAGCCATATCACTATTTTGAGAGGCAGAAGATCAAAGCTGAAGAGCTCAAAAAGAAAGATCTAAAAGGAAAGAAGCCTGCTGATGCTGAAACTGTTGATGCCCCTGTCAAAGCTCAAGTTCAAGCTGGCAAGGGAATAGTTATCAAGGAATCTGACCAGAAATAGATTAAGAATTTACTTGAAGATTATTTTTTAATCTTTTGAATGTAAAACATTTTTGTAAACTACTGAAAATGTATAAGACAAATGTTAGAACAATATATGATCAATATATTTCATGTTTGTTCTGTGAATGTGTATATGTCTATTTCTTATTTGTTCTGAAATGATGTATGTGTATACATGTTATGTTTACCCTGCTGTACTTTATCCTGCTTTTACATCACTTTGTAATTTTTAATTATGAATGGTGTATATCATTGACTAAGGGTTATGACTTCTCCAAATAGGGGGAGATTGTTGGGTACATTGGCTAAATGTACCTGATTTGAAGAAGCCTCACCCAACTCAATGATGTACATCATAATATATTTGATGTATGTTGAGTTTATTTGTGCAGTTAAGTAATCACTGGACTGAAGCAAAAAGTTTCTAAGTCCATGTGTCGACACCCAGAGGGAAAGTGTCGACACTTAAGAAGGCTTGTGTAGACACCCAGACAAGCAGTGTCGACACTTGGAGTCATTGTGTCAACACCTGGGATGCAGAGTCGACACCAGACAGAAAGTGTCGACACTTGGAGCTGTGTCGACACTCAGTGAAGAAAAGTGCAGAGAAGCTGTGTCGACACAAGGAGCTGTGTCGACACCCAGTAAAGCTGTGTCTACACCAGAAAGTGTCGACACTTGGAGCTGTGTCGACACTCAGCAAAAGTCAGCAGAGACTAAGTTAAAGTGTCGACACCCAGAACAATGTGTCGACACAACAAGAAGAGTCAGCACTTGAAGAAAGTGTCGACACCAAAAACAAAGTGTCGACACTCAACAGAAGAGTCAACACTTTAAGTAAGTGTCGACACCTAGAACAATGTGTCGACACTCAGCTGAAGACTCTACACTTGAAGAAAGTGTCGACACAAGGAGCTGTGTCGACACTTAGCAAAGAACTGAATTATCTCCAAAATATTCTAAGTACAAGTGTCGACACTAAGGGAATGTGTCGACACTCAGCTGAAGTCTCAACAGAAGAATCAAGTGTCGACACAAGGAGCTGTGTCGACACTTAGCAAGTATCAACATAGAAGACTATGTGTCGACACCAAGAAGCAGTGTCGACACTTAACAGATTCAACACAAGAAGTTGTGTCGACATAAAGGTGATGTGTCGACACTTAGAAGAATACAAGCCTAAAGATAGAAGATCAAGTACTTGTGTCGACACTCAATTTCAGTGTCGACACCTGAAGAAGAATCTGTGTCGAGACATACAAGGAGTTGTGTCGACACCTTGTAGACTTGTGTCGACACTTACACAGCATGTGTCGACACTTGGACTATAAGTGTCGACACTTAAAGACAGAAAGTCTCGACACTTTCAGACAGTTAGAGATTTTCAAGAAATGACTGGATGACTTGACAGCTGCCGTTCCAGCCGGTCTACAGCACCTGTCAGAGATGTCAGAAGACAGTTATGAACCGGACCAGCCGGTTACCATGAAGAAGGCCTATAAATAGGCACATACAGTTTACAGAAACTGTTGATCACATTGTTGAAGAACAAGTTATTAAAGTGGTACACAGAGTATCAAATCAAGAAGATCTTGCAGTTCAAGTGTAGATCTAAGAAGTTGAGGAGAGAGGGCTCCATCCAAGAAATCAGCCATTGGAACTAGGCTGAGAAGAAGGGTTCAGATCTATTCTGAATTCTAAGTGGCAGAGGTCAAGGAATAACTGCAGAAGGAGACAATCTTATTCAGTTCTACTCAAGAAGCTTTGAAGAAAGATAAGTCATATTGAATCCAGCTGAGTTCTTCCAAGAACTCATCAAGAAACTCTCAACTTCCCTCTCTCGTTTCTGAGTTGTTGAGTTATTATTTCTATAATCATTTTTATCTTGTTGGATCCTTTGGATCTGAGTGAATTGTAAGCCTATAATTATAAAGGCTGAGGGTAGGGCCTTTGGCCTGAGTGTAGGAGATTGTTATCTCGGAGTGTAGGCCTTGATTGGCTGAGTGTAGGCCTGGGTGGCTGAGTGTAGGCCTTTGTGGCTGAGTGTAGGCTTTAGGATAAAGCTGAGTTATAGGGCCTTGGGCCTGAGGTGTAGGAACCAATTTGGGTTCTGAGACAGTGGAGAAGTTTGGCCGAATCTAGTACACTGCTAGATAGGCGAAGGGGGAAAGTGGATGTACCCATATCTTGGGGAACCACTATAAAACACTGTGTCTACTGTGCTGTGCTGTGATTGTTGCTGTGTATGCTGTGTGTTTGCTGTGATAGAATAGTTAGAAATCTGTGATATTAACTGTCTGCTGCCATTAAAGTTTAAAAAGGATTAGGTCACCTATTCACCCCCCCCCCTCTAGGTGTTTAGGTACCATATCTTTCAAAAGAGTTAGTGAGGAATGGTCCTCAAGTTAAGTGTGTTAAAGATGGTATTTGCTCAGCTTGTCAAAAGGGTAAGCAGACTATATCCACCTTTAGAAGCATAAAAAACAAAGATACTGTGAGTTGTTTATACCTCTTGCATATGGATCTCTTTGATCCAATGCCAGTTCACAGCCTAGGTAGGAAGGTCTATACCTTTGTAGTTGTAGATGACTACTCAAGGTTTTCCTGGGTGTTCTTCTTAAGACAGAAATCTGAAACACCTAATGTCTTATATAGCTTTGTCAAGCAAATTCAGAATGAACTAGACAGTACAGAGGTCAAGATTAGAAGTGACCATGGTACTGAATTTCAGTCTGAGAGTATGGCAAAACTATGTGAAGACTTTGGGATATTTCAAGAGTTTTCTTCACCAAGAACACCTCAGCAAAATGGCATTGCTGAGAGGAAGAATAGAACCTTGATTGAGGCTGGTAGGACCCTATTATGTGATACATCACTACCAGAATACTTCTAGGCTGAAGCAGTAAATACTGCATGCCATGTTATCAATAGGGCTACCATAACTAAAGGCCTCAACAAGACCCCCTATGAGGTTGTGAAAGGCAGGAAACCAAACCTATCCTACTTCAGGATCTTTGGTTGTAAGTGCTTCATACTTAACAATGGAAAGTCTTACTTGACTAAGTTTGCTGCCAAGCCCCAAGAGGGAATTTTTGTTGGGTACAGCAACAACAGTAAGGCTTATAGAGTCTACAACTTGTCAACTCAAGTTGTAGAAGAAACTGTACATGTAGTATTTGATGAGACTAAACTTATTAACAATGAGTTGTCTAGTAGTGTATGCAGCCCCACAGGTTTGACAAAGAAGATGGACAAGCTCACTCTAGAAGAAGAATCTACTACAAGACAGCAAGTAGAAGATAGTGGCTGTTGTCCAGGGGGAGTACTACATGTACCAAATGCAGATGAAGTACAAGGAGTACAGCAGGATGATGAAATGAAGAGGTTCAACCAGAAGTCAGGATGCCTCCAGCCAATAGGCATCTTAGAAATCATCCAGTAGAGCAGATTATTGGAGATCCAAGACAAGGGGTACAAACAAGGAGCAGAAACCTGAATACAGCAATCTACTCCAGCTTTCTATCCCAAGTTGAACCTAAGAAGTTTAAAGAAGCCATTCTAGATCCACAATGGACTGAAGCAATGCAGGAAGAGCTGAATCAGTTCAAGAGGTGCAAGGTCTGGGAACTTGTTCCTAAACCTAAAGACCACAATATAATAGGAACCAAGTGGATCTACAGGAATAAGATGGATGAACAAGGGGTCATCATTAAGAATAAAGCAAGATTGGTTGCTAAAGGATATAGGCAGGAAGAAGGTATTGACTTTGATTAAACCTTTGCTCCAGTAGCCAGACTGGAAGCCATAAGGATGTTTCTTGCCTATGCAACCTTTCAAGGATTCAAGGTTTACCAAATGGATGTCAAGTCAGCATTTCTGAATGGTAATCTTAAAGAGGAAGTCTATGTGGAACAGCCATCAGGTTTTGTTGATTCAACTTTACCTAATCATGTCTATAGACTTAGGAAAGCTTTATATGGGTTAAAGCAAGCCCCTAGGGCTTGGTATGAAACCCTATCTAGTTTCCTTATTGAGAACAAGTTTTCAAGGGGGAAAATAGATAAGACTCTATTCCTTAGGGAATCTAGAGGCAAAGTTATACTAGTCCAAATATATGTAGATGACATTATATTTGGGTCTACTGAAAGCAGCCTTTGCAAAAAGTTTGCAAAACTTATGCAAGGTCAATTTGAGATGCGTAGTATGGGAGAGCTGAAGTTTTTCTTAGGTCTCCAAGTTAAACAGACTGAGAGTGGTTTATCCATTTGTCAGTCTAAGTTCACTCTAGAACTCATAAGGAAGTATGGTATGGATTCATCCAGTACCATGAAGATTCCTATGGGGTCAAGTATGTCTCTTAGCAAGGATGATGCAGGGAAACCTGTAGATGAAAACCTTGTATAGAGGGATAGTTGGCTCCCTATTATACTTGACTGCAAGTAGATCAGATATCATGTATGCTACATGTGTCTGTGCAAGGTATCAAGCCTGCCCTAAAGAGTCTCATTTGACAGCAGTCAAAAGGATATTGAGATATCTAAAGGGCACTCCCTATCTAGGCCTCTGGTACCCTAGGAATGGGGATTTTGAACTAACAGGTTATTCAGATGCAGACTTTGCAGGATGCAAAGAAGATAGAAAAAGCACTACTGGAACCTGTCAATTCTTAGGTGGGAGACTAATTCATGGAGTAGCAAAAGCAAACAAGTGTGGCTATCTCCACTACAGAGTCAGAGTATGTGGCTGCAGGAAGTTGCTGTGCACAACTTCTGTGGATACAACATCAGCTTGAGGACTATGGATTTCAGGTAAGTAGAACTCCACTTTTCTGTGATTCTACAAGTGCTATTTCAATTGCACATAATCCATGTATCTCATAGTAGAACAAAACATATTGAAATTAAATATCATTTTCTTAGGGAGCATGTAGAAAGAGAAGATATTTTACTTGAATATGTTAAAACTAATAATTCAATTAGCTGATATGTATACTAAGCCCCTAGAAGAAGCTAAGTTCAATAGATTTAAAATTGAACTAGAAATGATAACTTAGAGTAAGTTTACAGAATTGAAATTGGCTAAGTAAAAAGGTGTCGACACATAGAGATTTCTGTGTCGACACAGAATAGTGGTGTCGACACTTCAGGAAAAAGGTGTCGACACATCTAGGAAATTGGTGTCGACACTTCAGAATATTAGTGTCGACACATGACATGTAGGTGTCGACACATCCAATGTGGTGTCGACACTTAGTATTTACTCAGAATTCTCTAAGTAAGTCTCGACTATGTGTCGAGTTATGTAGTGTCGACACATAAACAAGTATCGACACATATAATCTGTTGACTAAACTTGTGTCGACACATATGTGTCGAGACATTATAAGTCAGTGTCTACACTTATTGCCAGTGTCGACACAATTTAAGTTAGCTGTCCCGCCTATTCATCTTCAAAATTAGAAAGGTATAAATAGGGTTTTGTCTTAGTTTGTCGACACGCTTTCAAAGTTTCGAGACCAAACTTCTGTGTCGACACCTCTCTTCTCTCAAGACAAATTCTACAAACCCTAATGGCACCTAAGCTAGAGGAGAACGTTAATGAAGGATACGAGCTGGTGCGCAATGCTTTCGATGATGCTGATCACGAAATCCAGACTATCGTAACCCGAGTAGCCGATTCAGGGTTAGAATATCTTGTTTTTGAACCTACTAAAATCTGGAAGAAAAAGGTACTAGAATTCCTCAATGGAGCTGAAGTGGACGAATCTGGATACAAAATCAAATCCAGATTTCATGGAGCAAGGGTTAAGGTATCCCCTAAAAGCTTGAGGAAGATACTTCAGTTGCCAAGAACTAAAGAGGAAGATGAGGTTACTGCTTCTAAGACCAGGGAAGCTCTAACCTGGTGTGGACTGGATCCTAAGATGAAGTTTGGATCAGTGTTTCTTAAAAAGGGCATGAACAATCAAGGGAAATTCCTTTCAGAGATTGTTGGCAAAGTAATACTCAGTAAGCTAGGAGGGCATGACAGAGTGTCTGCCCATATGTTTAGTATTATGATAAGGATAATCTTCACTCTAAACACTGACTGGTCTAATATAGTGTTTTGAGAAAATCAAGGAAAGCCTAAAGAAGCCCAACCTGGGCAGAATTTTAAGTCTATACCTAGCTGGTACCATACCAGAGGATATGCAACAGGCTGCTGGAAGCAAAATCAACCACATGAGAAAAATAGATATGAGAATTTTCTCCAGATGGGATAGTGTGTTGTCTAAGGAGATGCCAACCCCTGAGGAGATCATTCCTGAGAAAGAAATTCCACCAAAGAAGAAGAGGAAAACTGCTCCAGTGGCTCAAGTGTCCACTAGCAGCTCAGACAGTGAAGAACAAGTTGTCTTCACACCAGATGAGATTGAGGAAGAGCCTGCTGTGAAGTCTCCAGCTCCTCAAGGTGTTGCTGAGATCCAGGGGGAGCTACCTCAAGCTTGCCCCATACACAAGGATCAAAGCCAGGGGGAGCTTCCAGTTGTATATGAACCCACTACACTGGAAAGTGAACAAGCAACCAACACAATACTAGAGGTAATCACTGAACTAAATACTTTGGTTTTTCTATAGAAGATACTGATTTATCTGATGTTCATCAGCAAACTCAGCTGGATAACCAAGTCCCAGATGCTGCCATAGAAGACACATCTGCTATTGTTCAAGATGTTACTGATCCAGTGGTTAAAGAGCCAAGAATTTCTCCAGCTCAGTCTCCAAAAGAATATACCATGGAAGATCTTTTCTTAAATCTAGATCAAGAAGACTTTGGAAAGGACACTACTGCTGCTGAAGGAGAGAATGCTCCAGTTGAGGGGGAGAACATGCAAATTCTGGAAGAGCCTGTAAGGTAAGAACCTGAGACAGCACCAGATGTGCCAAACTGAAAAGGCCCCCAAGCCCTAAGGAGAGAGTTGACATTGCTAGCTCCTTAGCTTATGAAGATGAGGATACTGCAAGGGCTAAGAAGAAGAAATTTCAAGTCTTCAGAAGAAGGAGCCAAAACTACAAGAAGGCATTACAAACCATAGCACCACAGCCTATAGTACAACCAGCACCAGCTTTTGATTATAGTGCTCTACTGGTTGCTATGCAGATCAAGCTGGATGAGCATAGAAAAAGCAATAGAGACTTATGTGGATGAAGGGCAGAAATCATTACAGTTTGATTTGGCACAGGATATTAAGTCAATAAGATTTGAAATGAATCTTAACAAGAAGGAGATGACAGACTGCTTCCACAAAGGGGGGAATGCAGTAGTGTACTTAGCTACACACCAAGAAAAGATTAAAACTCAATAGATGACATAGCCCTGAAGCAAGGATATGTACTTGAAAATCAACTCAGAATGAATGACAATTTGACAGAATCTCATAATGCTATTGTCACAGAACTGAAGAACATAGCTACTTGACCTTCTACCTCTACTGCTATTGTTAAAGCTGAATTTGACAAAGTATTCCAGGAAGAAATCACTGCTGTTAGGACTGCCATTCAAGAATCTCAGAAGATCATCTCTGAAAAACTCAAAGGTTAAGACCTTTCTACAGGGATGGAGTTAATTATCTCAATGCTCAAGTGAGATTTCAAAAAGATGACTTAAGGGATCATATTGAAAGAGAAGTCATAAAGGGGGAGAGAGTGTTAGTCAAGGCAAGCTCTGATCATGCCAAGTGGATATCTAATTCCATCAGAGCTACCCTGGGTTATCCTCCTCTTTGTGATGATGACAATGTTGCTGAATCTAGAATTCATCCTGCATATTTAGGAGGGGAGCAACCAGAAGTGGCTCAAGTTATCTACCCTCCTCCAGATTTTGACATGATCCATGTTGACATACAATCCATGTATAGCCCACCTGGGGGTAAGGACAATGTCATAATAGAGAAAGTTGTTCAGCCTGTCTCTGAAGCTTTACAGGAAGCCATCTTGAAGGAGCAAGCTGAAGAAGAAACCAGATTATCAAAGAAGAGGTTCAGGGAGCAAGCTGAACAAAGACCTGACTTTGAGCAGTGGAGCCCCACCTCAAGGAACATTATATTGACTGCCTGGAAAGCTGCCAAAGATAACATTCAAGACAAGAATAAGTGGTTTTCTGAAGCTGAATGGAGGAAACATGAATCAAGGCAGGAGGCCATAGTTCAATATAGAAGGAAGGCCAAGATGGGAAAGCTATCTGCTACAGCTCAGGAGCCTAGCAAGTACTTTCCAAAGCCATATCATTATTTTGAAAGGCAAAAGATTAAAGCAGAAGAACTTAAGAAGAAAGATCTGAAAGGCAAGAAGCCTGCTGATGCTGAAGTTACTGAAGCTCCTGTTCAAGCTAAAGTTCAAGCTGGAAAAGGAATAGTGATTAAGGAGCCAGAACAGTAATAGAATTAGAATTTTCAAAGTTTACTATGTAATCTTTTTGATGATAAACATTCTGTAAACTTTTGAAAATGAATATGACAAAGTATTGGAACAAAGTGTTGTGTGATAAATTAGCTATGTGTTAAATTTATTTCATATTTGTTCTGAGATGTTATCTGTATATGCATGTTTGTTTTATACATGTGATGTACTTTTCTGTTTACATAATCCTGTCTTACATCATTTTGTAATTTTATTATGAATGGTGTATATCATTGACTAAGGGTTATGACTTCTCCAAATAGGGGGAGATTGTTGGGTACATTGGTTTAAATGTACCTGATTTGAAGAAGCCTCACCCAACTCAATGATATACATCAAAATGTATTTGATGTATTTTGAGTTACCTTGTGCAGGTTAAGTATTTGCAGGAAAGAAGTAAAAGTTTCTAAGTCCATGTGTTGACACCCAGAGGGAAAGTGTCGACACTTAAGAAGACTTGTGTCGACACCCAGACAAGCAGTGTCGACACTTGGAGTCATTGTGTCGACACCAGGGATGCTGAGTCGACACCAGACAGTAAGTGTCGACACAAGGAGCTGTGTCGACACTCAATGAAGAAAAGCCAGTAAGTATGTGTCGACACTTAACAGTTGTGTCGACACCCAGTGAAGCTGTGTCTATATCAGAAAGTGTCGACACTTGGAGCTGTGTCGACACTCAGCAAAAGATAGCAGAAACCAAGTACAAGTGTCGACACCCAGAACAATGTGTCGACACTCAGCAGAAGAGTCAACACTGGAAGTAAGTGTCGACACCCAGAACAATGTGTCGACACTCAGCTGAAGACTCAGCACTTGAAGAAACTGTCGACACAAGGAGCTGTGTCGACACTTAGCAAAGATCAGCAAGTTCAACAAATTATTCGAAGTACAAGTGTCGACACTAATGGAATGTGCCGACACTCAGCCAGAGTCTCGACAGAAGAAGAATGTGTCGACACAAGGAGCTGTGTCGACACTCAACAAGTATCAACACTAAGGACATGTGTCGACACCAAGAAGCTGTGTCGACACTTAAACAGATTCAACACATGAAGATGTGTCGACACAAAGGAGATGTGTCGACACTTAGAAGAATTCAGCAAAATACCGAAGATCAAGTACTTGTGTCGACACTAAATTTCAGTGTCGACACATGAAGAAGAAGTAGTGTCGAGATACAAAATCTACAACACAAGGAGTTGTGTCGACACCTTGTAGGTTAGTGTCGACACTTAGACAACATGTGTCGACACTTGGTCTATAAGTGTCGACACTTAAAGACAGAAAGTCTCGACACTTACAGACAGTTACAGTTATTTCAAGAACTGACTGGATGACTTGACAGCTGCCATTCCAGCCGGTCTACAGCACCTGTCAGAGTTGTCAGAATTCAGTTATGAACCGGACCAAACCGGTTACCATGAAGAAGGCATATAAATAGGCTTATGCAGTCTACAGAAAAGTGGTTGTTGATGATTGATGAAGTGGTTCAAGTGATCATTCACAAGAGGAACACACAAGAAGATCTAGCTTTCAAGTGAAGATCTAAGAAGTGGAGAGAGAGAGCTCCATCCAAGAAATCAGTTGTTGGAACCAGACTGAGAAGAAGGGTTCAGATCTACTCTGAACATTAAGTAGCAGAGATCAAGGATCAACTGCAGATGGAGTCAATCTTATTGAGTTCTACTTTTCAAGAAGCTTTGAAGAAAGCTAAGTTAGATTGAGTCCAGCTGAGTTCTTCCAAGAACTCATCAAGAATCTCACAACTTATCTCTCTTCATCTGAGTTGTTGAGTTTATACTTTTTGTATTCATTATAACTTGTAGGATCCTTTGGATCTGGTTTTATAAGCCTGTAATTATAAAGGCTGAGTGTAGGGCTTTGGGAGCCTGAGGGTAGGAGATTGGAATCTCTGAGTGTAGGCCTTTTGTGCTGAGTGTAGGCCTTGGTGGATGTGTGTAGGCCTTTGTGGCTGAGTGTAGGCTTTGTGGAAAAGCTGAGTTGTAGGGCCTTGGGCCTGAGGTGTAGGAGCCTATTTTGGGTTCTGAGATAGTGGAGAAGATTGGCCGAATCTAGTACACAGCTAGATAGGCGAAGGGGGAAAGTGGATGTACCCAAAGCTTGGGGAACCACTATAAAACTCTATGTCTACTGTGTTTGCTGAGTTGCTGTGATTGCTGAATGTGTCCTGTGTTAAATTAGATATATATTCTGTGATATTATCTATTTGCTGCCTAAAAAGTTAAAAAGAATTTGATCACCTATTCACCCCCCTCTAGGTGTTTAGGTACTATATCTTTCAAGCATCCATATCCAAAGCCTGCCGAATACGATCAGCCAGGTCATATTGACTTCAGTCCAATTCAGAACTGCTTCAGCACTTGATTGTCTATCAACAAAACAATCTGCAACGCCTCCAACTCTCGCACCAACCACTCATCATGCACCGATAGCCAATTGCTTGAGCTGGGGCTCGGCGACTCAGTGCGTCCGCAACCGCATTCCCTTTGCTAGGCACGTAGTGGATCTTGAATATATAGTCCCCCAGGAACTCCATCCATCTACGCTGCCGCATATTTAGATCCTTCTGATCAATAAGATACTTCAGACTCTTGTGATCGGTGTAGATATCAATCTTCACACCGTACAAGTAGTGTCTCCACAGCTTTAAGGCAAAAATCACGGCCGCTAACTCCAAGTCATGGACCGGATAGTTTCCTTTCATGCACTTTTAGCTGTCTCGAGCCATAAGCTATTACACTTCCGTGTTGCAGTAGCACGCAACCCAAAACGCTGCCTGAAGCATCGCTATAAATCTCATAGCCTTCGGTCCCACATGGAGAACTCAGCACAGGCGCCGTGGTCAACCGACACTTCAACTCCTCAAAAGCTCGTACGCACTCCGGCGTCCAAACGAACTTATGCTCCTTCCTCGTCAACGTAGTGAGAGGTAACCTATCCGCGAGAAGTTCTCTACGAAGTGCCTATAATAGCCGGCAAGCCCAGAAAACTCCGGACTTCCGCTACAGTAGCAAGCTCAGGCCACTCCCAATCGCAACAATCTTCGCCGGATCCACAGCAATACCCTCTCCACTTACTATATGCCTGAGGAATGCCACTGAGGATAGCCAAAAACTCGCACTTCGAGAACTTGCATACAACTAATTTCTCCTTAGTGTCTCCAACACCAAATGAAGATGCTTGAAGTGATCTTCCTCACTTTACGAGTACACCAAAATATCGTCGATGAAGACGATCACGAAATGGTCCAAGTACTCCCTGAAAGTCCTGTTCATCATCAAATCCTGAACACCGACGGCGCATTAGTCCTCCCAAACGGCATGACTATGAACTCATAATGCCCGTAATCTCGTACTAAACCGTCTGTC